>CATIWQ010849421.1:0-23536 GCA_949673415.1 Euphorbia schlechtendalii | reverse complement strand
TATATGTGTGTGTGTGTGTGTGTGTGTGTGTGTGTGTGTGTGTGTGTGTGTGTGTGTGTGTGTGTGTGTGTGTGTGTGTGTGTGTGTAAAACTTTTACTTAGTTTTAAATTATATATTTACTTTATTTATTTAGTGTATTGTGTAAATAAATTTACTATATCTTATCTAAATAATATTTTTTCAATTTTTAGGAAATTTGATTTGACCATCGATTTAATTTGTTGGAACCTTAAATCCATGAACCACCCTCTTTACCGGTTCGATGACCGGTCCGATTCTGAAAACCATGTTATATATCATATGATATGCAACAATGTCAAGAACAAATATTCTACTATGCAAATGCCAGTAAATTAAATCTGCCCCATAAACATAAGTTTCAATATTTAATATGTTGGCCTATTAGTTATCTATCCTATAATTAAGAAACAATAATTTAAAAAAAACAATAATGAAAAAGTTTCAATCAATTATATATTTAAAATGTGGGTAAATTCCAAGCTAAACTGTATTAATGGGCCTAAAATAGAGACTCTGTTGGGCCATCAACTTTATGAAAAAGGAGCCAGACCTGCTGTACAATTTTATGCAAAGGAATGCAGTAGACAAATATATTGAAAATTCTTAGCATCTCCAACTGCTCTATAGATTTTTAGAATGTGTTGCAGATCATAGCCACGTGTCACGGCCTGAGTCTTAATATTATGCACCGTGCACTTAAAGAATCAATTCAATATAACAGTTTTCATTCCTCTTTTCTTTCCATCTCTTCTGACAAGGATAGAAACTCCCCTAGACATTAAGCCTCGCAGGATTCTAATTCTTGGAATAGGTAATCTAAGTGGCGATTCAAAACTAAGAGATGGCTGATTCGGGTTTGACCAATCTAAAAATGTTTCTCGCTTTCTCTTTCAAAGCTTTCCTGGTCCATGACCTGATAATCTCATTTTCAACAAAAACACTAGTGGACTGCGCCTCTCAAACCTGCTCTCTCAGCATATCGCTCTCTGTGTCGTTCGCTCATAGTGACGAATCCGCTTAGGATTTTTCGTAAACTTCTTTTTCAAAGGTTTTAGATTTTGAATAAGTTCCTAAAATTATTGATCACATTATTCCATATTTTCTTAATTATGACATATTCATAATAACGCATTGCAATGGAGGGGATTAGCCCATAAGTTTAAGGTACCCTGTTACCGCAAAGCTTTCTCTTTCATTATTTTACCTCTTTGAGAAAAGACAGTACTTGAGTGAATGGTGCACTTGTTACCACATTGCATGTACCTCACTCATTAAAACCTATTTGGGGTGAGGCTTGGAGTGTATTTTAGTGCAACAAGAATCTTCTACATCAGCAACCGAAAAACAAACCTCATGTAAATAAGTCATATGCATTTTCCCTTGGGTGTTACCCAATAAATGATCATGCGTTATATTTTTCTTGTAGGTGCAATCCATAGTACCCCTGTGGTCATAAGATGAACAAAACTTAGGATAGAGAAAAGTCAAAAACCCTTCTCGCGGTATGTAGTTCATTACTAAATAATGCCTAGAAAGTTTTCAAGCCCCACCATTTCCTCTCCCATTGGAATTAATCCTTCTAGAATCAGACCGCACAATGTAGCTCGATCGCCTTTTCTTACGGGTCGTATTCCACGCAAACAAACCGCGGCTTCCGATTGTTTCTTTACATTGTTCTACACTTTGATATTCAAAATCTTCAGCATTAGTTGACAACTTTGATATGTCATTATTACCGCTTTCCACAGCCATCGTCCATTGCAAGTCGCTTAACGTATCATTGACATAAGTGATCTTTTTTCTTCTTCGCTTTCCCAACACTGCATTCTTCTCCTCTAAAACCTCTTCCTTTTGACACACCCATTTCGGTAGTTCGTGCTCTTGCATGAGCCGGGGTTTATAGTTCTCTTTTCGCCTCCTATTTTCATCCATCGCCTCGAAAATACGGAACTCTTCAGGTGACCTGGCTGCTAGCCGGTTGATTTCTCTCTCGCTTGGCACATCTTGCCCGAGCGAGCTTGTTCCCCTCCGCATGATCTCCTCTAACATCTCGTTTCTGTCTTCCGCTGCAAAGTAAGTGACAAGTCAACTCGATGAGAAACGGAAATCAAAGCCTAGTCAAGTTTGCACAGAGTTGAATACTTTATGGGTCATGTTCTATAACTCAAATTGCTAAACGTATTTAATTTTTTCCTATTTGGTGTCCGATAATCAAATTTTAGCACGACAACTTAATGGACCATTGATAATCGACAATTGGATCAAGATTCTCTAAAGTAACTTCAGAGTAAAGTATGAGAAAAATAGAATGAGTGGAAGTAGTGTGAGAGAGAATATTTAGGGACATGTGCATTGAACCACAACCCTCCATATTTGAATGGATGAACTAGATTTACTCAAAGTTACTCTAAAGTTTATTTTCAACTTTTAGAGAATCCAAATCCTCGACAATTCTATGCACAGTTAACAAAATATGTTCATTTTTCAAATCTTGATATATGTATTTCATGTTTTTGAAGTTGTTAGATGAATGCTTCATTTACAAAATTTAAAGAGATCATGCCATCAAACATGCAAATATCGAATATGTCAGGTACCAAATAAGCGAAAACTGAACACGGTGAACATGCAATTTCAATAAGTCAGTCACCAAAATGGCAGTTGATAGAACAGAACTCGAAAAGTAACTTTAAGTCAGATTGTATACATACCTGTGGACGTTGTATTAAAAAGTCCAGCCTGGATGACTTTGGCATCAATCCCCATTTTGTATTTCGCGCGCTCTAGTATAACTTCTTCTATGGAACCAACACTGACCAACACAAACACCCTAACTTCCTTCTTCTGTCCAATCCGATGCGCACGATCCTCCGCCTGCTGGTCCATCTGAGGATTCCAATCACTATCGAACATTATTACAGTGTCCGCGGTTTGCAAATTCAGGCCAAGCCCCCCAGCGCGAGTACTCAACAGAAACATGAAGTAAGGAGAATCAGGAGCATTGAATTTCTTCAGTAAAGTCCCTCTCTCCTCAGTTTTTGTTGAACCATCAAGTCTAAGATACTTGAAACCCTGTAGTTGAAAATAAACTTCTAGAATGTTCATAAGTTTGGTCATTTGTGAGAAAAGCAGCACCCTGTGACCTGTTGCTTCGAGTTTTGGGAGTAAGCGATCGAGTAGCTCGAACTTTCCAGATGCTCTCATGATTTCTTCTTGTGGCCATTCATCTTGTAAAAGGAATGGGTGGTTGCAGCATTTTCTGAGCTGCATCGTCAAGTTCTGTAAAGTTTCTGATTTCCTGTACCCTACAAAATGTTGTGGTTGTTGAACTAGAGCTTAATCAAACAAGGAATGCGCAAATCGCGTTCTAAAACAAACCTATGCGAGCAAATTATATCATACGCTGCTAAAACTTGCTTCAGAACTAAAGATACCGAATACAGAAAGTACACGACATTCGTGACATCACATCAACAATTTGATACCATTAACATGTGAAGTGCAATTTGGTTTCATTCAATGAAGGCTTAGCCATGTTGTTTTCAACTTATTCAAACTAAATTGGAGAATAATTAATCATATTAATGATAATAACTAAACTTAACTTAACTTAACTAGCTGTCATATAAGTCGAGGAGAACAGTGCCTTAATGCATAAGTAGTTTCCGAACTTGTCCCAAAAAACCCATTGCCCCTTGAATTTTCAAAGTGACCCCGTAACTTCTTCAACTTTCAAAAGACGCACCACTTTGTCCCAGAACGCCACGTGTCAGCTTCTGATTGGAGAGAGAAAATCAGAATTATGACATCTTTAAAAAAGTCAAACCAACCAAAAGCTGACACATATAGTTTAAGTGCAACCTAGTGCACTTTTTGAAAATTGAAGGAGCTATGGGGTCACTTTAAAGGTTCAGGGAGGCAATAGATTTCCATGGACAAGTTCGGGTAGCTATTGATGCATTAGGTCTGCAATAAACGAAGATGAGAAAAATGAAACCAGAGAATAACTGCATATGTGAACAAAAACTACAAACCAGTACGTAAGACTACTCTGCCACTTCCAGTCACTTGTTGGTAATATGCTTTTTGCAAAGCAGACAGATCACACTTCAGTATGACTTGTGATTTGCCTGGAAGATATTTCTCCACTTCGTTTTTTTTCCTCCTCAATATGAATGGCCTAATAACCTGTAAGTCAAGTAGTTACTTGTAAGATAACACCAAAACAAAAATTGTTCAAAATGTGCACATAAAACACCTACATGATGCAGACGCCGAATAATCAATAGCTTCTCTTCATCAGTAAGACTAATGTTGCCCCTGTCTGCAAAAGGAGCATTGAACCATTCCTCAAAGTTCTGAACCGAGTTAAAGATATTAGGAAGGAGAAAATTAAGCAACGACCATAATTCTTGTAAGCTATTCTGTATTGGAGTTCCAGTTAGTAAAAGTCTGCGTTGAATCTGGTAGCTGCAAAGAGGTTAGAAATCAATTAGAAAACTTCCTTCACATAACAGCAAAAACAACTAAAATTATATTATTCAGACTTTAAAAATCCAAGCAGTTCACAGGATTACCAAGGGCCAGTTTGGGACTACTTTCCCAGGCTGCTCCCGAAAGGCTCCATTTTAAACCTTTTCTAAGCTGTTGTCTTGAAAAGCTCTGGAAATCAGTAGCAAACAGTGCCTAATTAATTAGTATTAAGAGTCAGAATCGTTTGTCGAATTTCAAAATATATTGTTCTAATAAAAGTTTGTAAGTGAAACTTTTCATGACAGCAGCTCCAGCAGCAATCCCAAACAGGCCCCAAGAGAATGCTCAAATGACAGGTAAACAAGAAGCATAAGAGGAAGTGGAAATCAAAGAGCTTGTCCAAATATCATACCCGGAAAGAAGAGTGCGCACAAGGGCAGAATCATGATTCTTTAGTCGATGTCCTTCATCAACTATCATGTAATGCCAGGGAATCTTTTTCAAAAATGCTTTATCTTTCATGATGAGATCATAGTGTGTGATTAACACTTCAAAACTCCCATCTCTCGATAGCTGTTCTCTTATTACCTTTCTCTCAACTTTACGCCCATCATAAAGAATAGCCTTGATTCTATAAAGGAAAAATAAATAGACCAATCCAGAGTCAACCCAACAATGAAATAATGTGTAGAGAAAACATAAAGTCAAGCAGTCTTTCCACATACTCATCTTCAGGAACCCAGGTTGAGAATTCATGGATCCAGTTGGGAAGTACAGCCTTGGGAGCCACAATCAAGTGCGGTCCACAAATACCTTTTTTCTCTTTCAAATATGCAATCAACGAAATAGTTTGAATTGTTTTTCCCAATCCCATTTCATCAGCTAAAATTCCATTCAAATTGTTATTGAACAAAGAAACCATCCATTGCAGCCCTTCTATCTGATATGATCTTAGTTGTCCACCTTTAAGCATGCTTGGCTGCTCAGTTACCTGTCATGGAATGTTAAATTCAAATACATGCTCTGATCGCTGGTGCCACCAAGGAAAAATAAAATAGAAAAAGAGAAAATAAAATTGTGGCATTAAGATTGTTATTATTCTTCACAAAAAAAAATGCTAATCTTCTAGAGCTCAAGCAAGGTCACAGGAGGAAAGTAGGTTGAACCAGTCAATATTAAAGTTGATCCACAAGACTCCAATTTTCTTGCACCTTTTCTCATTCAAACGAACAGTTTTGTACGATAAATAATATGTCAAGTACACCAATTATTCCGTATTCATACTAACTATAAGTTGAACCATGAAAATCAAACACGGAAAACCTACAAAATAAAAAAAATTTGACAATGTAAGTGCATATATAGAAATTTTACTTTATACTTACCATTTCCTGAATTGCATGAATGGCTGAGTTGTACTGCCGTTGACCTTCTAGTAGGTCGCTACTATCATCGTTGCGATCAGAATCTCCAGGGCTTTCACTGCTTGAAGGAGAGGAATCTGCTTCTGAGTCTTTTAGAGGTTCAATGCCATCTGAATGTTTTGCAACTTTCTGGCGCTCAACAGCAGCCCCCAAATTAACAAGGAGTTTATTTGTTTCTTCAAGAAGTGTTGTAAGTCGTTCATTCTTGCTCTCCTTCACTAGTCTCATATAAGCTTCTTGGTCATCAGCCTTCAGGGCTTGAAACCTAAGTTTTTCAGCTCTAGTAACGCGCTGCCGTTGCTTTCCATGCCACGCCTACAATACCCATACCCAGAGATTAATTTACCATATGTTTTTTAAGAAAAATAATGGCTCTAAAGTATCAATATGATACACCCTGAATTCTGGATTACAGTAAACAAAACTGAGCATAGTTTCTTAAAATTAATTTTATTCATTTGCATATATGTTCTTTCCCTATTTGTCTGTTCTTCAGAGGAACATATAACAGTAAAAGCATGTACACATCTTATCTTTTATATTAAAATAATAGTTACTAATAAGCTTTCTTATATTTCACAACTGAACTTCAGACAATAGTTCAAACTATTTCATCACATAAAACATTCTCTTTAATCACATTCATAACTTAAACAATAAAATGCTCTTTCGTCCCTTTAAAAGTAATGAAAGATGATAAAGATAACAATAGGTAGGTTACCACGCACCTGGACTCCATCAATCCTTTGCTTCCTACGTTTAAAAGAAGCCTGAACTTGCAATTGGTATTCTCGTGCTGCATTAAGTAATTCAGAAAAAAAAATTCTTCTTTTAGTCTCTATGAGGTTCTTTTGTTCCTTTTCAAACCTTGACAGCCGCTGCACCAATAACATATTAGCCGCATCAGCATAAGACAACAGAGTACTCTAAGTTTAGTACAGCAATAATTCTTTTCTGAGACAATTCTGTCCTGAATACTATCTTGATGTGCATAAAGAAAAGAAAGAAAATGGAGAAGAATAACCTCTGCATCTCGCTTTTTCCTGAACTGATCATCAGATTCTGTGGCAAAAGCATCTTCGACACCATACATTGGGCGACGCAATCTCATCATCCCCCAGTCATACAACTGCTTGTCAGGTGATGCACAATTCAGGCAGAGCCAGTACTCTGAACTTACTTCCATCCGCACTTTCCTTTGCAATTCAACTAGCTGCGAAGTTTTTGCCCATAAGGAAAAAAATTATGTCACCTTAAACTCAAAACAAAAGGAAAGTAAACACGCAATAGTCTAAAACTATCAACCAAGCAGCTCCTTTAAGAGTGAGTGAGTGGGGTGGAAATAGCAACAACAAACATGTAACCAAAAAGCTTTATAAAAACAAGGAAACGTCTTCTTTCACATAAACACTTGTGAGCATATAGAAACTAGCGCTTGATAGTTAATAGCAACAATCATCAATGGACCTGACAGCTTTCTTTTGATCAGATGAAAATTAGCGAGCAAATAGAAACTTGACTTCAAATTAACACCTGCAAAATCTAGCTTACCTTAACTCCATAAAGTTCGAGTAAACACTTGGTCTGCAGGTCCTGACTTCCAGTTGAAGGCAGTTCTGACAAAAAGCATAACTCAGATAATTAATAGTTTCCAAAAAAAAAAATTCATTTGTTACATAATCTAAACTGGAATGAAAAGACACAAGAACATCCCAACAGACATATCTAGCCCCATGGGATTTACAATTAGCTCACAAGGTAGACAAATATATTCGAATTATTAGCTGGAATAAGCATCACAACTATTTCTTAACCACAGTTATGGGCATGAGCAAAGAATCAAATAATATTTCGCTGAAAATACTGAAGGAAAAATAACATCATTGGCAAGGGAATGATGAAAACCTTCCAGCTCATGTAATCGATGTGAAATATGGCCCCAGATTCGATTTTCTCTTGATTCTCCCAAAGTGAAACCTGACATGCGCTTAGGCCTTTTCTTTGACAGTGCATCTTCAAGTTCAGACAATAAATTTCCTCCAATACGGCCTCCCCTGTCATCCTGCTGAGTACATATTCAATATTTATTCACAGAGTGCCATGAAACATATGGTATGTCTCTGATAGGACTGATTATGCCATATTCTTTCACAAAAAAAATCTAGAAACACTGCAAATCACATAAAAAACTGATATCTAGCTTTATATTGCCAAATTGCTATAAAACAAAAAAATCTCACAACCAAAACCTAAACATCTCTTGAAGAAACAAAAAAGCAGATGACAGAAACACAATTCGAGAAAGCAAACGCCAGAAAAATCGTAGAAATTACACTGCATCTCATATACAAAAGCTGATATCTGGCTTTCTATTGCCACAAAACAAAATCTCAGAACCAAAACCTAAGTATCTTTTGAAGAAACGCAAAAGAAGACAACAGAGACGCAATTAAAGAAATTAAACGCCAGAAAAATCCTATAATCCACAGATTACTCTACATAAAACCCCAATTCAACACACAAATCCCAACACCAAGATCCCTAGGGTTTGAAAACCGCAATTACCGATCCATTCTCCGGAGATCCACCGTCATTAGAGCCATCGGAAAAGATGGAATAAACCGTGTCAAAGAGGTCGGAAGGAAGGGGAAGATCACGAGAGACGATATTAAGAGCAGAAATCAAGGCATTGGCCCTGCCTAAGTAGTCAGAAGAGGATTTTGGGTCCAGTTGGTGTTGGTGTTCAGGTTGATGGAGCTCTACTTGAGCAGCCATGGCGGGAAGGATTTCGAAGGTCGTTTTCTTAACTGTATTTATTTGAATAAGAGGGAACGAAATTAAAAAGAAAAAGAAAAAAAAAATTGCTGCCGCTTTGGCTTTTCCAAAAGCTCCTCTCTCTGGCGTTCCCTCTTTCGTGTTTTTCTGTCAAACGTTACGGTATAATATGTGGGCCGATTTACGATGGACCATTTTGGTATATTCATTTGGTACTTGTCAAAATAGGGTTATTTCCTAAATTATTTAGAATCCAGAATTCACCGTAGTTTTTCACATTCGACTAATGCTCATTAATATTTATGTTTTTAAGTCCTTTCGTGGGTAAGATTAGAAAATGTTTTTTTTTATATATTTTTGTTTGGTTTGCATTTCATTTTTTTGAATTATTATTGTTTAACAATTTTTTATTCGTCTTATTTTTATCTTTGAATAGTGATCCATTGTGAATATATTATTTTCAATATTTTTGTATAACTGTTCGAAATCCATTAGATTTTTGCCATAAATCTATTATGATGGACTTTTATGAAATCTTATAACATCGAACATATTTGATAGAATCTAGTTTTAAAATTCTATAAAAAAAAATACACTTTTGTGCATTTTTATCTCTGTTTTAAAAGGCGATCAAGGTGAGGTTTTTGAAACACCGTCACGATTAATCGGACGGTCAAGGTAAAAAGTGTCACCAAAATCCAAAAAGTGTTACTAAAGATCAGAAATGTGTCGCCAAAACCCAAAAGATTACTGCCAAAGCCCAAAAGAGTGTCGTCAAAGATTAAAAAACTATCGTCAAAACTCAGATAAATGCTGTTACATTAATTTTTAATTTTATTATATGAAAATGTATGTGTTAGTTAAATTTATTGTTATAATTCATTAATAAACATTGAAAATTTAAAAATACTAATCTGTCTAGGTCCCGCCTAGACCTTATTACTCCCCGCCTAGACCTGCGAAGATTCTAGTCTCTCGACTAGTGCCTAGCCCCTTTTATAACACTGATTTTTATTTATCTTTGAGAGTCATTTGAGCTACTTAATAACCTTTTACTAGGTTTATAATAGCTATATAGGAGATTTTGTTTTTTAGACAAACATTTTGCATTTACTTTATAAATTAGAATCTAGTAAGAATTCCGTTAGGTTCCTATAATGCTATGAGAAATACTCTTTTGTGCATTTTTTAGATATTCACGATTCGTTTGATTTACTTATTAACCTTATACTATGTTTCTAAGGGATTTCTAACACATTTGTGTTTCAAGGACAAACCCTTAAGCATTCACCTTTCATGTATTAAAAACATGGTAGAAATCGAGTAAAAGAATAGTAGAAACCTATTGAAAACATTATAAGACATATGTACCAAGTTTCTACTAAAAATCTAACAGATTGAACAAATTTTCATTGAAATATAAGATTTTTAATAGTTTGAAATTATGTTTCTAATAGATGAGTAGCAGATTTCGAATAACTGAAAAAATTTTCTGGAAAAAGTATATCACAATGGATGACGTTTCAAATATAAAAAAGAAACATAAAAATATTCTAAAACGTCATGTAAAAAATGAACGGTTTGAAAAATAAATGCAAACACAAAAAAATTGCTAAACATGCGCATGTGATGGAGACAGTGGGTGGAATGTGATAATATAAATAAGGCATTGTTCTTCATTTTCTGAAAGTTGAACTGAATTAAATTTCAATGTAAATTTATAATTACACAAAACTGAACTTATCTGAACTTAGTTGAATTTCAGTGCAAGAACAGTCTGTGAAATTGACCAGATATCTAACTGAGAAAACTTTGGTCCAAATTGTTTTGGGATAACATGATTTTGTGTAACTAGTCCTACTTCCATCCTTATATTCCCTTAAATATACATGTTCATGTTTGAGTCCATGCCGTGCTCACTTTCATTAGCCGGAATTCGACACTCAATTTATTTACAAATATCGGCCCTAGCTCATTAGATTCTAAGGATTTGTGCACCAGATTTAATTTTTATATACATAGTTGATCATGACCCAATGAATAATTGTATGTATAATATATAATTATATATCTTATTTAAATAATAGTTTCAGACGTATTGAACTTTTAAACTTAAAAGTAATAATACGCATTATATATTATTAAGGATTGTACGAGAAATTTAAATATATTTTATTGAAAATTCTCTCTAAATTTCACTTAGTGTATTAAATAAAATAAACGATAAAAGTATTATGGATCGTGGATTAAATTTGGGAATCATTTGTAAACCCAATTTGACCCAACCCCAACCCGTTTTTAGTAAAAAGCTCGATGAAACTTGACCCAAACTCAGCCTAACCCGCCCAACGAACATGTTTACTTTTTCTAAAATAACAACAAAAATTCACTTACATAAAACATCTCATCCAACCATTCTTTATATAGACTTGAACATGAAACATCTAAAATCACTATTTCAATCCATGGCAAGACATTTGCCATCTCAATTTTGAACAAACAGGGGTTCAAGAATCTTGAATTGAGTAAAGTCGCATATTAGAAATCAATCAATCTTGCAGCCTAAAATAGAAGGAAATGCACATCTCCTTCCATGTGTGAATTGTTAAACACTTTTAAATCCATTGTTCTAATAGTTGCATCAAACATAAGCAATTTTGCCATTTCTCCAGCATGGTAGGGCTGAAGAAGAGAAAATTCCAGATCTCGATTCTTGAATTCAAAGCATAGATCACACAGCCAACCGCAAAGATAATAGGAAACAGATAAAATTCTTTCCCATAAACTGAAGAACAATCGCCGAATCAAGTTGTAACCTTTAACGCAGGCTAGTTGGAGACCGGAATTCAAACATCCAACTGGATTAGCTTTCGATTAATAGCCAACAGCAGGGTGGTTTCAGTGTTGAATTCTTTGCAATGCTCGGTTTATTGGATCTTGGAAATATTGAAGTGATATGAAAATTGCTTCCTATTTAAATAGACAAATGTTGTATCACAACAACATTTTCTTACAGAATAAATTTGTCTATATAGAGAAGAAAATCAACTAAATGTGTACCTCGGTTCGAATCGTTCTACTTCCTTGATGAGGACAGGTATTCAAGTACGAAGGAAAAACATCGCGAACCTTTTTGCCCTTCACCACGAAGAAACAACAAAGTATTACATTTTTTCCATTGCTTTATGCCAAATCATGCACAAATGAAACAAATCGATGCATGAAGCAAAATAAAGTATCAAGCATTTTACTTCAACTACACTTGCAACTGAATTCTATTTCATTTTTCCATGGAAAATTTGAAAAATATCTATTTCTACATAAAATGAATTCAATACAATTAAATTCATTAAAAAATTGTGGTTCCAAATCTCAATTATGTATCACAGGAAAAGAACATGGAAAGATCGAGGAAAAGAAAGAAGAGAGACAGTTACTTTTACTTTTCTTTTTTTTCGCGATAATTTATGAGAGTTATATCCAAAGAAACAAAAGCGCATACCTTTAGATTACTGTCTTCTTCAATACTTTCTTCCAATCCAGCAAGTCCACCAAAAGTAATCAGTAAATGCCTTGACAATTAAACTTACAGTTAGAAGACTAAAGCTAAAAAGTATGTGTTTTAAAATACTCAACGTATTCTTTGCCCAAAAAAAGTCCCTTAATAGTACAGAAAACAAAACATTGTACAAACAATAGTACACCAATAGGCTATATTTAGAACACTGCTGTGAGTTTCTTGACATAATAAATGATGAGTCCAACAACCTACTGAAAACGTAAGATTTAATTGAAAACAAAATCATACCTGAAAGTCGGTAAATGAAGATCCGAAGCATTAGTAGTCTCACCATGCTCTGAGGTACCGATCAAATGGTCATAGCCGCCCTGTATGAAAAAGATTGAAAATGATAACCACCTTGTGTAAACTTTAAACACAAAGCTACAATATAATATCAATTATCAACAATACCTTATATGGACAATTGTTAAACACTGAACTAATATTAGAAGCAAAGCGCACTCTATATCCCCAATACATTCCAGATTCCTCCCTGGGCTTGGAAAGTGAGACAACCTTGCGTAACAAATCTAGAAAAACAAATTATGGGCTTGTAAACTTCAGGTAGATTTATTTTCTCGCAAGCGTACTGCTTCATTAGGTGTGAACCAAATGTCGGATATACGTAATATTGTTCTATGAAGAAGACAAAAAATCTAGAAAAACAAGGCCAAAAGATAGGTTTAGAAATGACCAGAGGTATACTACGATAATTTCATAAGAATTATCTGTACCACCACGTGTTCGAACATTATTTTTTAAGCAAAAGAATTCAATTCATTTTACATATAAAAAAATGAATGTTATACATACAATGATTAGAATTGAATTCTT
Source organism: Euphorbia schlechtendalii (assembly GCA_949673415.1). Lineage (NCBI taxonomy): Eukaryota > Viridiplantae > Streptophyta > Magnoliopsida > Malpighiales > Euphorbiaceae > Euphorbia > Euphorbia schlechtendalii. The sequence goes on along the minus strand of CATIWQ010849421.1, from coordinate 10,446 downwards.
TTACTTCAAAAAGAATGTTACCCAACACACAATAAAAGAAAACAGAAAGAATTATTCACTTGTCTATAGAGGGATAAGTAATAACAGATCAGGGAAGGCTAAAAACTATAAAACAGTCTGCAGGAACAAAGGATAAACTCATTACCAGAATCCAAACTGCGGTTGGTCCCCATTGCTACAGTTACTCTTAGGCCAGGTTCAAGTACTTGATCAACAACAACATTCTGCATTGAGCTTCAAATCCGTTAAACATTCAATTTAAAACAGACTTAATTCCAATCTAGACTTCTAAGACAAAATCATAGAATAGGTACAAAGATGAATTAAAAAAAGTTATCGTGATGAGTCATGAGCCACATTGAAATCTACAGGTCTTCAACTGAAAAAAACGTGATTGAGCATTTTAGTTCAGAAAAAAAAAAAAGCAAAAAACATATTATACAATGGAAATGAAATAAATTGGGATGCGTGTTCTTTTGACTCTACTTAGTCTACTAGTTCAATCAAGTGCGGAGTTGCACATTGTCAAAAGTTGCCAGATTCAATCATTCTGAAGCTTAAACATTCTCATTCTACATGCTTATGAAAAATGCCACCAAGTTATAAGCTAGGCCCCTCGTTTTTTCACAAAAAAAAAAGCCAGAAAATCTGGCAGAAGAAACAACAACCAAAGAATTCATCATTCATTTGCAATGACCAGGCAGTTAATTGGAAAGACATAAGAGAGCTCAATACCAAATCAGTAACAAAATCCATTACATTGCTACTACCTTACTTAAACCCACATCAACCATAGTCCCTACAGAATTCGGACCCTTATCATTTAATGTGACTCCTGAAAAATCAACAAACTACGTCAAAGTATGAAGTCAATGAAGGGAAAAACAAGAAAATCCAAAACATTTTCTCTCATGTCAATCTGCCGAGAAGAAGGCCATCCTGAGCGAGCAAAGGAACTACAATATCAAACACTAACCTTCACGAAAAGGACCCCACTCGTGTTTGCGCAAATGATGTGGAGCATCTAGTGGAGGCAGTAGACCCTTTAAAGAAAAATTCAAAGCACACAATAATAAACAATTTCAGTTCAAAACACCAGGCACCAATGATCACCAAAAATCACAGTCCAAAAATCAAACAGACAAATAGTTTCAGCATTCAGAAACTGACCACAAATCTCAGGCTATTATGCTTTGGGAACAAAGTTTTCCTCAAATACTGTGGAGTCTCCAGGTACCTCAATATCCTTATGAGAAAAGCAGCACCACTTTCATTCTCGTCATTAGAATTGCATGTGCTAATGTTCACTGAACTAGACTTATTATCAAACACCACTACCTGTTCATAGGATGAAGGTCAAAAATACTATCCAGGAGATTGCTAAGAATCATATTAAACAAATAGCAATTAAATCAATTAATCTAACACAATTACTCCATTCACGGGAAAGGCCTTGAATGGAATGTTAATTGAACAGTAAAGCAGATGATTAATGAAGAATTAGAGGCACAAACCTCATCAATGCGAAATATAGTCGCTGCACGAGCAATCTGGCCAGCCAACTGAAAAAAATAGAAAGACAAAAAAGGACGAATTCAGATGAAATAGAAATATAAAAATGACAGAAGAAAAGAAAGTAAGCTACAGAAACAGTGAAATGGAGAGTAAAGAGCCAGTCATACTCGAGTGGCGAGTTCAAGAGACTGAGCGTTATCAATGATGGAACCAGGGACAGCTATGCTCACTGTAGGTATCTCCTTCACTTGGTTATCGTCTTTCTCTGCCTCAGATCTTTCCTTGTTTTTCTTTTTCTTCCTCTTCTTCATTTTTGTATGAGAATCGCCATTACCAAGCTCCTCTTGCTCGAGTTTACTTCCCAGTCTTTCAGCTTCTGTATCCGATTCTGCTCTTTTCGTCTTCTTCCCCATATCTTCGATGCTTGGAATTTACAACTGCGCTTTTTTCCGGTTTTGGAGGGAGCTTTGGGTTTTATGACTGGCGATTAAATGGAAAGCGGGTTCGGACCCAAGTATAAACCTGGTTGGAAACCCGATTCAACGTCCAGAGGAAATTATAAAGGATAGATGGATAACTCTTTTTTCCTGTGAAAATTGTGCTCTTGATTTTCTTCTAAGAATTGGTGACCACCATTGCTTGGTGGTTGATCATGTTTAATTTTTTTCAATTTTTCAGTCTTCAGCTAGGCTAAAGTTAGATTTGGGATAAGTTTGAGGCAAGTTCAAGCTCACACAATAGTGTACATGTGTCCATGCTTCTTATTTTAAGAAAAAAAATAGACTGGTTGAATTTAAAAGTTTCAGCTCGGATTGAAGTAACTGGTTTAAACTTGAAAGAAATTTACATTTATAGGTCTCGTTTATTTGCAGGGAAATAATGCGTAAGGGAACATGTTGTGCAACAGAAAATATTGTGCTAATAAATAAAATTTGTTTTTATATTTGGATACACCACTGTAAAATATATTCTGATGTTTGTTTACATTTATGAAAAATATTTTCTAACCCAGATTTAAATATATAATATCATTGTTTAACTTATATGTATGTATGTATGTATGTATGTATAGTAAAATATGTGAAATGTAGCATAATAATTATTATATAAAAAATAAATTATATTAAATATAAATTATATTTTACTAATATAAAAACAAATGTAGATGAAGGAGGTGAATGTGATGATAACAGTGGAGTTAGTGGTAGTGGCGGGGTGGAGGAAGTGGTGGTGACACAGAAAACATGTGATGGTGGTAGCGGGTGGAGCAGGTGGTGGTGGTGGTGGCGGAGGTGGTGGTTGTGACGGTAACTGTGTGGAGGGAGTAATGGATGTGTTTGTGTGGGTGGTGGTGGTGGAGGAAGTGGTGCGCTGTCCAGTAGGGGGTGGTGGTGGTGACAGTAACTGTGTGGAAGAAGTAGTGGATGTGTTTGTGTGGATGGTGGAGGAAGTGGTGTGCTGTCCGGGAGGAGGTGGTGGTGGTGACGGTAACTGTGTGGAGGAAGTAGTGGATGCGTTTGTGTGGGTGGTGGTGGTGGAGGAAGTGGTGTGTTGTCTGGATGGAGGTGGTGGTGGTGGCGGCAATGAATGTAGGAGGAGGTGGTGGTGGTGGAGGCGGTAACTGTGTGAATGAAGTAGTGGATGTGTTTGTGTGGGTGGTAGTGGAGGAAGTGGTGTGCTATCCCGGTGGACTTGGTGGTGGTGGCGGCACTAGATAAAGGTGATGGCGACGGCAGGTTGGAAAAGGAGGTGGTAACTATGTGGAGGAAGAAGTGGATGTGTGTGAGTGGTGACGGTGAAGGAAGTGGTATGCTGTCCGAGTGAAGGTGGTGGTGATAGATAGAGGAGGTGGTGAGGGCGACGATGGTGCCGGTGGCTGTAACGATAGTGGGATAGAGGAAGTCATGAATGTGTTTGTGTTTATGGAAAAAGTGTTATTGTCCTTGATTTGCACAAAATTTTCTTTTGATTTATTTTCCATGTCAAACAAACGTTAAAAAATCCGAAAAACATTCCCTCCCAATATTTTCCTAGAAACAAACGGGCCTAAGTTATAATTTTTTTATATGTTGCCTAAATAATACATCAAAATTCTACCGTAAGATAGCATGTTCTTCACTTTTTATATTAATTATCATTTTTTAGCTAATATTATATATTTTACATATCATTGTATTATATATTTTATATATTATATAAAATCTATAAAAGTAGTCAGCAGCCCTATTTTCTAGCAGGCTTTTTGCATAAAGCTGAGCCAGGCTGAAACTTGAGTCCAGGCTTGGGTCTTACTCTTCTCGGCACTTGTAAAGTGTACACCTTTGGGGAGTATCAAACTCACCACGACAACCTCCAAATCAACTACTTGTATGCGAACTTGATTTCGCACCAAATGCCAGCAAAGAGAGCTTTCCAAATATTTTTTGGAGGAGAACTGATAACAGTACACTATAAGCTCAATTATTCATATTAAGATACAGCTTTACAAGAAGATATCCGAGATTTTCTATCGAAATCCAAGAAAATTATCGAGGTGTTGTCCTTGGTTCGCAGTGTTTTAGCTTCACTCAACAAAAACTTAGCCACCTTCTCAGCAGGATTATCCTCATCCGCTGAATATCTCTCCCTTGTCTGGCAAGTCAAAAATCCATGTCAAGAAAACAGAACCTCTTCGAGATAACAACAAATGCTCTACTTGTTTTTAATACAAAAAGATTCACCTGAATCATAAGCTGAGCTGCCTTTTTAAGGCTGATGACGTCCCAAAAGCCATCGCTATAAAACGAAATAATCATGAGCCAGAGACAAGATAACAAATGCCAAAAATGCAATTTACGGCCGTAAAAAGTGAAAAAAAAAATTGGAAACACGATCAATTACCTTGCCAAAAGTGCAAAAGCGCTACTTGCTCGATATATGTGCACAGCTTCGCTTATGTAAGGTTCGGAACTGAATCGGGCCTCCTGTTGTTTCAGAAACTTGTCGCCAAGCATACGAGCAAGATTCAATCCTGAACAACAAACAAAAGGGGAAATAGTTGTGAACTAAACGACATCAATCTTCTTTTTTTTTTTTGTCTAGTTAGTTATTCAGTCATTTTTATCTTACCACAAAGACGTGTTTCTCCATCTTTCAATGGGTCTCCTGTTTCGTTGATTCTAATCCTCTCAGAATAACTAGTTATTCTGTGGTCTTCTGTCATTTTAATCTGCTTGCCATCAACACTGGAAATCACATCTAGCTGTAAATATGGTATCATAGGTATAGTTATCACTTATCACAAATTTTAAGTTCAAATTACCAGTAGAAACCATGTTATAAAAAAGAAAATCAGCACAACAATATCACAGGATGAAACTAAGTTCTACAATAGCAATGTGTTTTTATTTTTAAGCTCTAATAACCTGTCATATTTTCCACCTCTAATAATCTGAAACTAATACGACCTGAACACTTGTCACAGAAACCAAAGTATGTCTAACATTTGGGTATTATAATATCATCATTCATTTTCTTTTTTCCCTCGTAAAATATCTTCAAAAGATGCCTCTGTGGTATTAAATGCTCTAAAAAAATTGTAACAAACATAGAAGATATAATGGCTGTTACTTGAAAAATATATCCGAGGACAAATGTCTGCCATTTTTACTACTGGGGACTGAATTTTTGACATGATGGTAAAATTTCCTTAAACCTGTAACCAAAAACACTTGAAGAGAAGAAAGAAAAAGCATACTTCATAACGCAAGCTGAATCCCCCACATTGGCACACTGAGCAAAGAAATTTTCATCACTGTCAGCCCAAATCAGAAGTAATGTTGCAGTACAACCCTGCAGGAAATTAATTAATTATGCACATTTTTCAATAACAATAGCTACTGAAATCTATCAGATATAATAACATCCTCTGTTAGGGTGCTCATGAAAAATAGAAAATATCCAAGCAGGATCCAAGCAGCACACAGAAAGACAGAGTCATCACGTATTTTTCACAGAGCTATAGAACAAAATGTATTTATATGGTTTTATTCATATTCAAAAACAATTGAAATAAGTTTGAAAATTAAAATTGCCCCTCATGCCCAAAAAGGAACAGAAAATAACAAAAGCATTGATGTTTCAGAAAAAAGGAATAGAAAATATCAATTGTAGGGGGACCATACTATGACCTAGAATCAGGAAACAGTGGTCCAAGAGTAGAGATCTTGGGGAAGACCTTTTTTAGACTTTCCATGAGGCAAAGAGTGATGAGACACTGAAAAACAACTATGCTAACTTGTACCAAAAGGTGAGAAATCTTCATTACTTGCACTTTCAAGTAACATGTGGAGTTATATAAACCCATCATCCAACAATTTCAACTTTTTAATGGAACAAAATGCCAGCCAGCTGATGACTGGTATCAAATTAACCTATGTAAAATAACGATGCTTCGATACAAAATGCTTCCACACATGGGCAAAGAGAAGAGAAGGTAACAAACACTTGGAGGCCTTCAACTTTAATTTCTCATTTTATGGGTTTGATTCATATAGTGACATTGCTATATATCATCTTCAAGCCCCTTAATTTTCAGATGTGTCATATGAATTTTTTTATTTAAGACACAAGACATGCTCAAAATTATGACAGCAAAGAGAAATGGAAGGGGAAGGGAAACCTCATAATAATTATTCATGGAAGCTTCTGTTTGAGAAAATGCAATTCTAAGAACTTCAGAAGCATCGCATTGTGATAAAACCCTTTCCCTTGTTATTGAATCCGATAAAATATGAGCAACCTTCTTGGGAAGTATCCTGGAGTCAACAAAATGGCCAGACAATATTAAAAAATTTCCCATTATAGCATAACTAATCATTGAACAGCATAAATGTATATGAATTGAAGGTGTACAGATAAATTACAAGTACTTGATCTTGATTTTAAATGCAACTATTAACTATGCAAGATGAATAAGTTCAATCGATAGCATAAGAGAAACTAACTAATAACTACATATGGATAAGAATAGCAGAAAAGCAAGCAACTTCAGTAGGGGTGAAACAATGAAAAGAAAACTGCAGGGCGTCGTACACAGCAAGGATATAGTTTCTACAACAACTCAAACCAATCAAAATGAAATGATATAGTCAAAAGTACTTTAAGGTACAGCTCCCATTGTTTAGACAAAGAAGTGAGATCAATCACAGGAATCAACAAATAAAAACTTAAGTAAGAAACTAACCTGCTTGCAGAATCAGCAGCCGTTACTCCACCATGCCCATCACATATACCAAACACTCCAAACTGCAAAATAAGCGATTACGTTGTTGAGAGGATTCGATATGTATTGCATCTTAAGTTTTCATCAATTTACAAGAAATCACAATATCAGTTAAAAATTATATCATAAATCTAACACCTGGTCAATTCCAGGGAGGGGCCACTGACAATAGGACACATCTTCCATTGCAAGTTTCTTCCCCCCTCGACGCATAGCCATTGGATCTGATGCCATGCCTACACCAAAAGGGGTCACGTTCTCAGATTTAGATGTAGCATGGACCTGCCACAAGAAGTAAACACAAAGGCATCCATAAGCAAAGGTACTACAAATGTACTGTAAACATAATGATCACTAAGAAAATGGTAAGTTATCCTGACAGTTCTAGGGATAGCTCTAAAAGGCTCAAGTACAAAGCATGAATACACTACAAAAATTTATACTTCCTGAAAGTCAATGGAGTGGACTGAAACCTTGCATTCAATTCAATTATCATGAGAATTTAAATCCTATAAACGATGATTCAGTCGTTATGGCATTATCTGCTCAATTTGAACAAGAAGTTGGCCAATCTATCACAAATGAATGAATTTACAACATAAATAGAAAGGACCAGCTTGAAAATTGAATTACATATATATTTGAGGTTGTTCCAAGCGTTATTATGTCTCCATTACATAGATCAACAGGATCACCCCAGTGTCTACTTCCAGAATCAGGATGGTTTATAGGCCGGGAATTCAGAAGTGTTCCGTTTAAGCTACCCATGTCCACCAGCTCCCACTTTCTCTTCTGAAATGACAGAAGAAATTCAATAAAAAAAAATGGAAAATGCAGAAAAAATAGCAAACTTATCCAAAAGGTTGAGTTTATCTAGAGATTACATCCATATTCCAGTTAATCATTGCATGTTTCCCGGACACCTCCGAGTCCTTCAACATTAAATCACTAGAAACCCTTCCAAGAGTCAGTGGAAGCCTTGAAGCACTAATTGACTGTACAGAACAGCAAAGTCCACGAGAAGGACCAGAGATGACCTCCAAGGAGATGCAGCTTCCTGCATTTCTAAGAGAAAAATTACATGCTTTTCACATTTATACAAGCAACTGTAACTATCCAACATTAACCCCTCTCATACAGATAAAATTACAAGAAATTACTTTGATCTGTGATAACCTGGGGAACCAATTCCTGTAGGGTATCATTATCTAGACCAGATTTCAAGACATTTTGATCTTCCCGCACTGCAAGTGTCTTCACTTCAGCTTGGATTTCTTTTAAACTTGCATGCTTAAGGGTCTGACCCACCGAGAAGTCCTCTCCAGGTTCTGACCCAACATCTAACACCAAGCTATCTCCTGAAATGAAAATAATTAGCCAATAGTAACATCAGAGACAGCGGACCAGAGCTGTCTTCTCACAGAGTAGAAAATGAGCAAAAAACATGAATAAGCGTCCAAGATTTAAAATACTATACCTCGGGTCAAATAGACTGATGTAGAAGGAAGCCTCTGTTTATAAACAAGTCCATGAGGACGGGACATGCGCAATTGGCCGTCATTTTGATAACATTCGCCCTCTAGATCAAAATTTCTTGCCAATTCATTGCTTTCCACATCATCTGACACTAGGGGCCTCTCTAACTCGCCAACCTGAAACCGAGTAAGAAACCAGGACTGTTTCACAAAAATTACATATTGAAAATGCCAACAAGATACATATGTCAAACACCATTTTTCAATTTCACAAAAATATATTGTGTCCATTATATGTCAATTATCACTAAAGAACTGTCTACGATACATAAAAGCATAGGACAAAAGTCAAGAAGCTTATGAGATTTTGTGTTACCACATAATGCATGCAAAACGTCTCTGAATAATGCGGAACATTAATTTGAGCTAAAGTTTCTATAGATGTTCCTTTTAGCGATACAATTTGAACTCCAATCCTATTTCTCGAATGATCCATTTATTTATGAACAAACAATTGAGTGTCACGGAGTATTCGAAAAAAATAAACAAATAAGTGCAATCAGACACTTGCATAGGTTGTGAAGTAAAGGTGCAGTCATTAGGTGTAAGAAACTAGATTATAACTCAACAAGTAATGCCTATCCAAAATCATAGGCGCTTAAGCAGCCATTAACATCCCTCAAGTCCACCACTAACAAACAACCCCAATAGCACAAATTTTTCCGACATTGCAACTTTAAAAAAATCATGTCACAATTTCATAGAGATGCGTATTAGTCACAATCAATTTACTAGTGTTTCAGAAACTAATGATCAAGTTAACACAAGTTAAAGTGTGACTTGCGATCAAGTTCCAAGTCATTATATAGCGAAGCCTTAAAAAAGACGATCATCCAATAAAATGTGAAAACAAATTTTACGAAAGGAAAAGGTAGCAGCAAACTAAATGCCATCACTCGAAAGATTATATCATGGAAAGGCAAATCCCTAAAGTCGCCTTCCTCTCTAGCTTTTAAATTTCCAAACGAACTAAAATGAATCGCATATCTTTGCGTATACGCATATACCAGATTGAACAGTTACCAAATCGGCAAAAAGAAAAAGCCTAAGGTTTCATCTCAGACTCTAAAATCCTCCAATAAACCAGAACATCACATTATGTGAAATAAAAAACAGGAGGATCAAAGACGAATAAGAAGGAAAATATACCTTGATGGTGAGAGGGCGGGAAAGAAAGAATCGCCATGGTTTAAAGGCGAAGAAGATGATGAGGAAGAGGATAAGTAACATAAGGAGGAGCAGGACACCGACAAGCAGCAGCATCGCCACCGTCGTCTCTCTCTACGGATGACAGATTGGGTCCTGATTTCCGAGAAACTCGTTTTGAAATGGTCGCACTTTGCATTTCACATTTTTCATTTATTTTCCTTTTTGTATTTTCCTTCCCTCGTGCTTCTTTTTCCTTCCTTTCTTCCCACCGGGGATGTTTGATGTTTGTTAAAACTTCCCCTTTTCATTTTTTAAAAGATTTTAACTTATAAGTTAGATAATGAAATATTTTTGATAATTTTTTTTTAACTTAAAAGTTAAAAATAAGATAGAAATTAAAAGTAAATCAGACTTACTTCTTAAAAAAATCACTTATAAAATATAAATAACTTTTTGAGAAGTTTTGAGAAACACCTAATAAATCATCACGCATTGCTCAGTTTTACTTCGTTTACTTTGAAAGATGTGAAACTGAGATTAAAAATTAGAGGTATGAAAACATTTACCCTCAGCAGTGGTTAATTTCATACTATTAACTAGACCTGTTCGTCGGGCAGGCCGGGCTGGGTTCGGGCCGGGTTTGACGGGCTTTTAACAAAAGTCGCTATCCCAAGCCCGGCCCAAGCCCATAGTTTAGAACTTCGGGCCTGGGCCGGGTTTACAAGACCATTCCTAAGCCCGTAGATATTTTTTTGTTATAAATTTTTTTATTTAAACTAAATTAAAAAAATATAAAATAAATCAAAATATGCTTAAATTTTTAATATAATTGCTTTATTTACTTAAAATCTCTAATACTTAGTAACATATATGGTAATCAAGTATACAAATTTAATAGGATAAAATATATATTCTTAAAAACTAAGCCTGGGCTCGAATATTTATATAAAAACTAAGCCTGGCCCATAAATCTTCGGGCTTTGA
>CATIWQ010849420.1:0-49341 GCA_949673415.1 Euphorbia schlechtendalii | reverse complement strand
AAGAGAAAAGAAAATAAATAAGAAATGTAATATAAAACAGAGGAACAAATCAACTCTAGGAACTCGGAGGCTTACCCTTTTCGTTTTGAATCCATGTCGACAAATTCGCTTTATCTCCGGGAGTGCTCTTTGTCATTTTTGGTTTTAATTAGTGTGTGAAAATATTTGTTGAAGAGTGATGGGCTTCGAAACTTAAATTAATTTTAGGTCCGAACTTGCACAAAGATATTTGAAAAGATGAAAGAAAATTATTCTGGTCATTTGTCAGAAAAGTTTTCTTTTTTCGTAAAAAATTTCAGTCTTTTACTCTAAATTTTTCGATTGTTTTTCCTCTGAAAATGTTTTTTTTTGTAAAATTTTTTCTCCTCCTTTTATTGAAAATTCTCCCTCATTTATACGGGAAAATTAAATTCGACCGGGTTTGCCAGCAAGGTCCAGCAGTTCATTGGTGAGGTTCGACAGGTCACCGATGCAAGTCCAACAGTTCACCGACAAGGTCCAGCAGTTTGCTAACGAATTCTGGTAGGTTGTTGACGAGGTTCGCAGGTGCAAGTTCAACTATTCATCGGTGAGCTCCAGTAGTTCACTAGTGAGGTCCGCTGGCGCATGTCCTCCTAGGGCTGGGCGGACTGGACCAAATTTTTTTTCAATTAAAAATTTTTTATTTTTTTATTTAATTTTTTTATTAATTTATTCCACGCTGTTAAACTTTTATTTAGGCCCTTAAAATATTGTAAACCTTTAATTTTTCACGTAAGGCTTTTAAATATTTTTATGGTCTTAAATATTTATTTGAAGCCTGAAATATTTAAGGTTTCACGAGGAGAGCTCCTATTTGAGGATCGTCAGATAATTGAAAAAATATGAGATATAAGGATTAAATCTCGAAAAGCCATAAGCATTGAACGCGCAAGCTGGTACAAAATCTCGTACTCACAGCTCCCCCTCGTGTGATCACTACTGGTTATAGTTATTATGATCACATGAAATGGAGTAAAGGGATAGAGAATATACCTTACCAGTGTGGTTGGTGACTTCTTTATCCTCGATCAATGGTGACATGGTCCTTCCCTTCATGTATCATGCCCCCACGGGAATGATCGTTTCTTTTATAAGAATCCCTTGATGCTTGATGCCCCTTGTGGGTGGGTCGACCATTTTATCTATGGCGTCCCTTTAATAATCTGGTATGGGAGAGATAACCATTTATTTCTTCAGTTATGGTCATTGTGTGCCCCTTGTGAGTTGACCTTTGATTGGTTTTGACCATTGAAGCTGCTAGAGTAGGTTGCCTGAATCCAATTAAAAGGTGACCTACGAAGAGGGATTTCCAACCATTTCTTTCTTCGATGGATGGATGAGACTTTTTCCTTCTTTGATCTTTGAACTTGAAAAATTGAGATAATTATTTCTTTCTTCGGTTATATTTCGAATTTTCTTCGAAGAATGTTGACTTGCTTATAGTGCATGTTTTAATTATTTGATTGACTTTATGCGAAGTAAAAAGTTTTTCCCCTTCATTCCAAAATTTAAACATGATGAATAATATTGGCGAGTTTGATGAAAATTTAGGGATGTCCCAACACCGCTCAATTATTTCAAGATGCTTTTGTGATGCTGTAATGTTGATTGAATGGGTCCTAAGTAGGCTTGAATTGACTTTAGACTTGAGTGGGCCATCGTCCCTTCTTGATGCTGTGCTACTTTGATGCCTTTTTATGTTTACAAGTTCCTCAAGTGGGGGTGGAGTTTCTTGTTTACAGGGATAGTATTACCCCGGTTTGGCCTCACCTTTACCTGTAAGTTATATGATGCGTATATAACATATGCATGATTTTATGCAAGAAAAATATTTATCAGATGATGTATGTTCTTTTGTTGTAGGTGTTGTGGATTTTAAAGCATAGGAGGTCTGGTCGATCATAGAAGCTTCATTACACGAAGAGCCTTCTTATGGGTTCAGAGTTGATATCCTCTTATGTTGGTGCATGGGTGCCCCTAGGATTTTCTTGTTGGGCATTTCATGTTTGCACCTAGTATTTATCTCGTTTAGCGATCTTTTGTCGACCTCATGTCTTTATATGATCAGGAAAATGCTATCACGTGTTGTCTAAGTACCTGCGTTTGTCTCCCACTTTTACTTGGAAGAGTCAAATCATTTGAACTTATTACAATCATGGGGGATCCATTTATACCCAAATTAATTTCATTGATGTGTCATATATACTAAAAACATTATACATATGTTTATGAGAATGCGTGATGTCAATTGATAGGATATAAAGCAAGTAAACTAAGTTCAATATATTCAAAAAGTTCAAAAGCCACATGGGTAGTGTTGCTAAAAAAAACTAATTTATTACATCATTAATGTTATCATCCCACGATCATCTTCTCGTATTAGTGCCCTTTGGAATGTTTCCGCATAGTTGTGTACATGGATTTTAAATGCTCTATCATCTCTACCTTATAAAAAACTTCTTAATATTTGGAAAAAATCTTAGGCCCAAGCCTAATTCTATAAGCTGGCAATGTGCCATCGAGAAGTTTAATTATCATCTCTCGTAGGCTCAAACGAGCTTGAAGCTTAACCTGTATGGCCATGCAGTGCTCATAGCAAGATTTGAATTCATCACCCTACTTCTACCTTACAGCCTCCAAATATTTCATTATGGTTTTGACTGTTTAAAGCATAATGCGCAATCATAACTTGAGAAAGGTTGTTCCAATCATAAGCATTGTTAAGAGGAAGGTGATTGTACCATTCGTTGACCCGATAGCCCAAGGTGACAATGAAAAGCTTAGCAATCATTCATTTGCTTACCCTAAAATGCACTCATTACTATTTGGTAATGTGATAAATGAGCACTTGGGTTTCCAAGTCCAACATACTTCTCAAATTGTGGTATTGCAAAGTTTTGTGGCAAGGTATCTTCATCCCCCACTATTGTCTACGCTTGTTATGAACTAATGAGATGGCCACCGTAAGTGGCCAAAAGTTTTTTCCACAATTTTTCCATGCCTAGTTGCTAGGGAATACCACTTCTAGTGTATGGATATAAGCCGTATTGCTCTTGGGGAAAGAAGTTCCCTTGGGGGCTATGACAAAGTTAGGCAGGTGATGGATAGTTTGGAATTGTGAGTATATTGGCACACTCCAATTAAAAAAGATTGTTGGGCCACACCTTGATAATAAGGTCAGGCGCGAACTTTGACTAACCAGCCTATCCCAGGAAGAACTGATTATTAGATTGCTAATGGGAAGGATTGGCAAAATCATATCCTTGGTGACCAATCTGAGCCTGATTTTGATTTAGTTGACCTTGTCCTACCCCGAACATGTAAAAGGTAACAGAAATGTTATGAGCTAGATGCATCACATGAGAATTAAAAGGTCCCCTTGTTCTTGGCTGACTATTCCAACCATTGATGTTAATGGTGATGTTTGGGTTGGACACCACATCATGAGCTCTTTCTTGACATGTTGATGAATAATTGATGCTAGTTGATCATTGTTTGCAATGGAATTCAGGGAAGCTTTAATCTTGACGCTCACCAACGATTGAGGTGTCTATTGAAAATTTTGTTCCCTAAGGAAGGACTAATCCTCCCCCGAAACTTTTTCTTGTAGGTCGGCCATGTTATCTGCATGTTAAATTGAATCTGAATTTGAACTTGAGACTTTAGTTTAGTCAATGTAGGAAACCCCCTCAAGACTTATCACGATCGAAGAAATGCATACCAAGCAGCGAGTAGGCCTTTTCCAAGCTAAGGTATGCGGGTAGAAAATCAGACCATGCACATTGGATTTATGATGCGATTCATGATGTGTAAAAATCCATGAGATGTTAATGTTATGGCTGCATTCACAAAGGGTTAACATGTTATGATGCGAACTAAAAAATGTGTTTGTCAATCCATTTGAAACAAACAAGTTAGTCACTATGTAAAATGAAAAAAGGTGAAAAATGAAAACCCAACCCTATGGGAGTGGATTTGAGATTTGTACGACATCTATGTGACATCATATTATAAATGAAATTGGGTGATCATGTTACCCGTGTGGTAACTAATCAATATTTTGAGATATCATACTGTGACTAGATCTCATAGAATGACAAGGTTAAATTAATTTCGATTGGTAGTGCGACATACCTTGATGAAATTGAATAAAATTAAAAGCTACTCTATGTAGCTATCAAATGAATGATTTGGTTATTTTTCCTAGTGGGATCATCACTATTTGAGGGTATATAGTGATGCATGAATCATTTCCCTGTTCAGGCATATGGTTTGTGTGTCAAGTGTACACCTCAAAGATTGGTAGGTTAAAGCATTTGAAATAAGTTTGCCCCCCCATGTGGGTTTTGGTTGTCAATCACGCTGTGTGGAAAACATGTATTGTTTGGATATTATTTGCCCCATTTGTGCTATGAGTCGGATTTCAAGTTAACATCGCTTAGGGGATATGTGGTATATGTAATTGCAACATGTGGGATAAGAGTCTCCAATGTATTACCCGAACACATCCATGTGTTAACTCAAGGTACCACCTTCAGCTCGTGAGATTGGCTGCTTGGATCTGATCGAAGGAGTAAGCCTACACATGCTAGTCTTTCTACTCCATTGATGTCCACTCTCAATGAAACTATAATTATGGATATTTAGAAGTCTTCATAGTAAAATGTATATGCAGTTCTCACTCCACATAGCTCCCACTATATCCTTCCACATTTACGCTATGAAGTAGTCATGGACTTTGCCTTATCAATGCGCATATACATAATACTATACATATATGATACCAGTGAGATACATAAATAATAAAGCACTGATAAGAAACAAAGATGCCATAATTATTATCAATAATAATCTGAAACTTTTTGTACATTATAACTAATTAAGACATATTGCCTTAATTGCCTCTACGGAATACATCACGTCGAACAATCCCCTACTTGCACTAGAGACGATTACCCATGTGCTTCATGCCATACTTGTTAACATGCTAGTCATGTTTAACATGAGTCAGTGGCTTAGTTAGCCCATCTGGTAGATTCTGATCCTTTGGGATGTATTCTAAGATTATATCTTTCCTGGATACTATCTCTTGAATGAGATGCTACTTTTTATGTACATGTCCATTTCTTTAACGAGACCGTGGTTCCTTTGCCTAACCAATAGCCCCATTGTTATCCCAATAGACCACTATAGAATTTACAATGCTAGACACCACAACAAGATCACCAATAAATCCCTTAAGCTAGACAACTTGCCTAGTCGCTTCTGAAGTAGCTATATACTCAGATTCTATGGTTGAATTGGTAGTAGTATACTATTTGAAACTTTTCAAACAACTGCCCCTTAGTTTAGCATAAACACATACCGTGACTGGGACTTATAATCATCCCTGTCAGACTGAAAACTCGTGTCGCTATAGCCCTCCAAAGAGAGATCACCTTCTCCATATACTAAAAACATATCCTTAGTCCTACATTAGTACTTGAGGATAACTGCCATCCAGTGCTTCTCACCTAGTTTAGATTGAAATATGCTCATGACGCTCAACACATGTGATATGTCAGGCTAAGTGCATACCATAACATACATGATGGATCCTATCGCTGAGGCATAGGGTATTCCATTCATGAGCAGTCTCTCCACTTTTATTCTTTGACACTCAGATTTAGAAAGGTTAATCCCTTGAGACATTGGGAGATAACCGTTTCTTGACTGCTCAAGGATAAATCTAGCCAAAACCTTGTCTATGTATGTACTTTACAAAAGACCTAGCAACCTTTTGGATCTATCTCGGTTGATTTTTATACAGAGTATAAAAGCAACTTCTCCATTATCTTTCGTGGAGAACTTCTTTAACAATCATGACATAACTTTTTAATGAAAAGGAATATTGTTTTCTATCAGGTAATATGTCATCGACATAAATACAAGGAAAAAAATGCACTCCCACTATCCTTCGTATATACACAGGCTCATTAGCATTTGACACAAAATAAATTTCTCAGATTTTCTCATCAAACCTAATATTCTAACCCCTCGATGCTTGCTTAAGTCCATAAATGGATTTCCGTAACTTGCATACGTTAGAGCCATCCTCGAATTGAAAACCCTCTAGCTGTGCCATATACATATCCCTATCCAGATTCCCGTTAAGGAATGCTGTTTTCACATCCATCTGCCAAATCTCTTAATCATAATGAGCGGCAATGAAAAGGAGTATCCTGATAGACTTTAGCATAGCCACAGGTGAAAAGTTCTCATCATAGTTAATGCCTTCTTTTGACTATACCCTTTTGCAACTATCCTTGTTTATAGGCAATTGTGTTACAATCCATATCAGTTTTCTTCTTGAAAACCCACTTACATCTTATGGGCCTAATCCCACTTAGTGCATCAATCAAGCTCCAAACTTGAATTTCGTACATGTAATCCATCTTGTATCTCATGCCTGTTAACCATTTATAAGTTTTTGAGCCTTCAATTTTCTCCTTGTAAGTCCTGGGCTCAACATCTTCCATAAGGAAAAGATGTTTATCATTAGTGATGAAAAACTCTTATTGCTTGGGAGAGATTGAAGCCCGGCAGGACCTACACAATGTCGATATTATAATAGGCTGTTCCATGCTTAACACTATCTTGTGTAACATGTGTGGGTATAATCAGAAACAAGGACTTTTTGCTCCTTGGGATTAAAGAAGGTATACCCTATAGTCTCCTTAGGGTAACCTATCAACAAACACCTGTTAAACTTCGCACCCAGCTTATGTGAACTTATCCTCTTCATGTAAGTAGGACATCCCCAAACTCTCAAGTGAGAAAGAGTAGGTTTCTTACCATGCCATAATTCGTATGGAGTTTGATCAACCGATTTAGAGGACACTCTATTTAAAATATAAAGTGTGCTCTCTAGTGCATAACCTCAAAAGGATCTACTTAGTTCTACTTGGTTCATCATGGACTGAACCATATCGAGTAGGGTTCGATTTCTCCTTTGTGACACTTCATTGTGTTGGGTTGTATAAGGAGGTGTCCATTAGGATAAAATACCATTATCCCTTAGATAATCCTGAAACTCTTAGCTTATGTATTCACCACCTTGATCAGATTGAAGGGTCTTTATACTTTTCCCAAGCTTTTTCTTTACTTCGGTTTTGAACTCTTTAAATTTATCAAAACTCTCAGACTTGCACCTCATAAGGTACAAATAAACATATCGTGAGTTATCATCAATAAAGGTTATTAAGTAGATGAAACCCTCACGTGTCTTAACACTCATTGGACCACATGCATGGGAGTGTATTATTTCCAAAGTACTAGTGGCATGTTGTCCCTCTCCCTTAAAATGTTTCTTAGTCATCTTCCCCTTTAAACAAGGTTCGCATGCACCATAAAATTCCCATTCCATTTGGCCCAAGGCTTCACATTTGTGTAACTTGGTTAAGCGAGTCTCGTTTATGTTGCCTAGATGACAATGCCATAAGAATGAGGATTTCTTATTATCTAATCTCGATTTCTTAACAAGGTTCATATTTAGAATTTCAGTTTTAGTATCCAGAATATAAATGTCATCCATAAAAATTCCACAAGCATAAAGAACATTATTATGTTGAATTTGACATTTATTATTAGAAAATAAAATTTCAAATCCCTCTATTGCTAAAAGTGCAACAGAACTAATTTTTTTAGTGACAGCATGAATATAAAAGCAATTGTTCAAAACTAAAAGTATGCCACTAGGAAAACGAAGGCTATATGTCCGTACAGTTGCTGCAGCAACCTGTGTTCCATTTTCAACTCTTAAATCCATTTCTCTCTTTGCAAGCCTTCTACTATTCTGCAATACCTACACAGAAGTATAGATATGAGTACCACAAACAGTATTTAATACCCAAGTAGACTCATAGGGAACTATAGAGAAACTCTCTAGTATGAACATACCTCTAGATGTTTGAGCCACAACTATCATAATTTGTTGTGCTTGTTTCATAAGAAACATTTTCCTTCTTCATTTCCAACTTCCTCATGAGCTTTCTCTTAACTTTTAAACCTTTTAGTTTCTTCAACTTAAGGTCTTCAACATTTGCTTGCTCTTTGAGTTTATTTCTAAACTCAATTTCATAAATCTCAAGCAAGTCCATAAGTTGAGTGAAGGTACAGTTGGGAGAACACCCCTTGAGCATCTTGTTGAAAGAATCATATTTATTGGATAATACCCTTAATACAATTTCCTTCAAAGCATGCCTCACTATACTCAACTCCCAACTCTCTCAAATTCTCTGAGTTGTCATAAATGTTTATAACCAACTGTACTACTGAAGTGTCTCCCTACAATCTACTGTGGAAAAATTCATCTTCTAAACTTTCCACCAATTTGAGATGATGAATCATGGTTGCTGATCCAACCCTTTCTACACTTATGTGTACCTTGGAAGCATGTGGTCTAACATGAGTTTTGCAACAAACTCACAGTTTCCCTTGTTCTCCTCATATTTATTCATCTTACAAGCAAAAGTATTCTTGCAAGGATGTTTGGGACTAGGATAAATTAAAACATAATTCAAGTAGTGGTTATGAAGAACTCCTCTAACAGTCTCAAACCACTCATTGAAGTCATAAACATCATATTATATACTATCAAGTGGACTGATGTCAATACGAGTATTTCGATAATGATCATACTCAACCTAAATATAAGATAAAATTTGTTTAGACATTAGTATATGTACATGCATTTAATTTACTGAAACATTGTGCGTTGCCCAATTTTACTTCGCTTCGCTCAAATTTTTTTTAACATTTTCCAATTTTGCCCTTTCACTATATAAATACATCTTTATCCCTATTTTCTCTTCATTCTGCCACTTTCAAAACTTTTTCTTTCACTTTCAAAATTTTTCACTTCAAAAAAAATTATCAAAAGCTGGAACATGAAATTTTCACTTTGCATCGAGACATGTATTTTTCGGTTTCTTCTTCATTAAAAGTAGCGGTAAAAATTTCAAGTCAACATAAATATTTCAGGTGACGTTTGTCACCGGTAAAACTTCTTTCTCGATAAAAAAACTAGCAAGAAAAGATAGCTGGTAGTTTCCAGCGTGGGAAATGACCTGCTCCAGTTCATTTCTTGCAGAATTAGACAAGAATAGGTTCCTTTGCACCCAGAATGGAATTGGAAATGAACTTTCTTTGTTGGTTTCCCGGTTGAATTTGGTTCTTTTTCACCGGAAATAGAACCCAACAGTTCATTTCTGGCGATTTCAGCTGGCCGAAAAAATTTCCAACGAACCATCAATTTTTCTAGAATTAAATTCTGGCTTTGCAAGCAATCAGTTTGGTCGGAATTTAATTCCTGCCTTACTGATGGTTGGCTGGAAATTCTGGCTGGCCAAGCGATCGCCTGGCCAAAAAAAAAATTCGGCCAGGCCATGGCTTAAGCTTGGCCGAAATTTTTTTTTATCAATCCATGGCTTGGTCAGAATTTTTTGCTGACCAGTAGAAAATTCTGGCTGACCAGATATGAGGTGACTGAAAATTTAATTTTGATCAGGTGTGAAAAAATATTTTTAGTGCAGGGGTATTTTCATCTTTTGGATTGGCGACGCGATGTGAAAATGGGCGACGCTTAGTAATACCCTTAATTTAAGGTCTTTAATTAAATACATAATTCTTACTTTGGTTGAACCGATTCCCCTTAGTAGGTAGCATCCATAACCACTCATCATGACCCCCACTATTGCAGGTCCCTCCATAATATGATAACCATGGTTGGAACCTGTCCATTTGCATCTCATGCAATTGCTAATCCATTTGAGTTTTCTTTCTGAAGACATGCATAACTAATTGTACGACTCCTCAAATGTGTCTCCAATCTGGCATTAGCTCCAATAATATAGACAACTAACTCATTTTGGATAAGACATTAACCCCATCTAGTCTCAAGACCAAACACATGTTAAAGGAAGGCATGTTGTACATGTGCTTACATCGATTAATAAGGTTCGTATCACGACTTATGACAAGAAGACTATATACCGCCCTAATATTATTGTGGAGATTTTATTTGTGTCGCTTATCTCACCCTAGTCATACGATGGATATGATTATGAAAATTACAATTCCGGGCTATTTAGAATTATTAACTTTAAGGGAATGTGCTCAGGACTGATATATCATAAGCATTCCATTATGCCAAAACTCCAAATAGCATGCAAAACAAACATGGTCCATGTTCAAGTCATTGCACTTACTTTTATAAGTTTTAATTTAACAATTTAAACCACGTCTGTAAAATCATATGTGGAATCTAATTCCCAAACTAGAAATGGACTAAGTCATAAAAGTCCCTTGGGTACACTTGAATCTAATACTGATGGAGATTTCCAGGTAGAAGAGTCCTCCTTAAAGTGAATGAGCATCCAAGTCCAATCCTTACTAAAATAACCACAGACACTTCGATTCGTTGTACCATAGACAACTATGATTTAAAGATTCCATTCTTTTAATTGAGTGAAGTACAGGCCGACCCTCTATTAAAGCATTTATACATGTGGTAAAACATTCCTAATTTATATATAATCACCTAGACTAAGTTTGAGCAAAACCTTAATCTAGTTATCACATCATTTCTATAACAAGAATTGAACTCTAAGCCATGCATAACATATTCAATTCATAGAAAATAGAATTTTAACATATTATAATCAATCATGCATAGCATAAGGCAGGCTCTGATACTACTACTGGTTAATCAATACAATTATTGAACATGCAAGATAGTAAGGCAGCATTTAAAAACATAAAATTAACCTACATGATCTCCTAAGCATGTTATGATTGATATAATCCTAGTTAAAGCCTTCCATGAATGCTTTTAGGTTTATAAAGCTTATAAAAGAAACCTAGTATCTAAGAATTAAGCATTACCAGTTGATGTGTGCTTCTTCTCATCTTTTGGTTGCAACATTCCCCTAGAGCAATTCGAAAGAACTTCGTTAGCATGAGCTTCAAAACTAGGATAGCCTCTTTGATTGATCCACACGGATCCTCACCAACCAAAACCTCGTTGAGGATGAACTCATTAGTAAACAGCAGTTACTAGACTGCTCGAAGAACAAATCAAAAATAAACTAAGAAGGCTCACTTTAGAAAGAGCCTTCAAACTAAGAAGGGTCGAAGACCAACTCGAAAATAAACTAAGAAGGATTTCGCACAACGAATAAAGAAAAAGGTGTTTAACTTAGAGAAAAAAGGTGAATTGAAGTGTGTGAAAACAAAGAGAATGGAGGCCTATATATAGCGAAAAGGTGGAGTGTTAGACTCTCCCTCAATTACTAGATGGGATGGAAATATTCCCATACCATCTAATCGGGTTAGCCGCATAGGTCAAGGTGACCCACGAGCTAACCAATGCGGCTTGAGCAAGGCAAGCCCTTGCATGCTTACCTTTTCATTGCAAGCGCTACCATGGGTAGTGGTTGCAGGCCTGCCCCATGTGCAAGAAGCATGTAAGCTTCTTAGCTTGCAAGGTAGTAGCATAGGGCCCACTTCAAACAACCCATGTTCGTTTGGGGCTAACTCGTAATGAGAAAAATTCCCTTGCTCTCTCTATGTAATTATTCCCTATTTCTTCTTTATTCTCTTTAATTATTAATTAGGTCTAACAAATTAATAATTCTTCTAATGAATTTGATAACTAGATATTCTCGGTATAGACTCAGTCTATAGGTTCTTTACTTAGTCTGATAAAGTCACAAAGTTTGTGATCTCATAGGGTCCCAAAGTATTGATCCACTAGAGGTTAACCTAAACATGGCTTCCCATTTAGGAACCTTTAGGCTCAATATTTTAGATCAATGTGGAACTTGATAGATCTAGTTAATCAAATGGGCTTTCATGCAAAGTCGTATGATTCCCCGATACTTGGAACGTCAAGTGCTTGTGATTTGATCCAATTCTGCAGTACTAACTAACACAATACACTCCTTCCATCAGTTTAAGTGCCATCCAATTTATTGAGCTTGGATTATGTGTTAGCTCATGTAATAGCCATAGCTATCCTAGAATTAGACTTGTTCAAGAAGAACACCACTTAGCCATTACGTATCAATGGGCCCTAAGGTACATCTCCCATTGTATCACTATATCAAGAGTGATGGATCTCATCTTGACTACATGGCTTACCAACATATGATCATCATTATACCCGTAATCACCTATGTCATCCTGATCGCCAGGGTATGTATAAATATAACCCAAAGTATAGCAACTCCTATATAAGGTAACTAGTATCTCAGGTCTGAGGATACTTGTATTACTACAACAATAAGACATGACACCAACACATACATATAATTATTTCTAATTGTTTATCTTATAGCAGTCTCTAATGTGTTACCCGAAAAATCCAAGTGTTAACTCAAGGTACCACCTTCAGCTCATGAGATCGGCTGCTTGGATCTAATCCAAGGCTTAAGCCTACAAATGCTGGTCTGTCTGCTCCATTGATGAGCAGTTGATAAGTGTATAATTAAACTTATTTTCATATTAATTTTATGCACAAAACACTATAGTTTAAGTCGTTTTTATACTTCATATAAAAGATTTCACTTGCTATGTAGTTGTTTTTGATGCAAATGCATATATTAGGTAAATCTTGGGAGTAAAATGATCTAAAGTGAATTCTATGAAAAAAGAGTGAAAAATGTGCAAAAAGGTGCATGGAACTTAAAGATTTGGCTTAGGATCGAAGCTGTCAAAGATCAGTGAAGTTACAAGGAGAGTTCTGAAGAAAAATGCAATTCACGATCACGACAATCATTCGCTGTTGCGACTTGTTCTTCTTCATAATAGAAATCTATCAATCAAAGATTCACAATCACGACTTGTATATCATGGTTACGACTTGGACGGTTTTCTAGTTTAATCTTCTTAACTACCAACCGCTAGATAAGAACGATCAACCACCATCAACTACCAACGAATAGACACCTATCAGAAATCAACCAATCATGAAAAGGTTCCTATCCATTGTTGATTAGATTGAAGCTTCTCAACCAATCACAATGAAGTGATGTAATCTTTCACCAATGGACACAACTCTTTGTTTGGATAGACGCAACCCTTCAAACTCTATAAATAGGGCTCCAAACCTTACAATTTTGTGCAATGAAGGGAGTACAGCATTAGAGTGCAATTTTAGGGTTATGTATAGTGTGTGTAGATAAGAATTCACTACGTTCATAAGTGTTAGCGAGAAAATGATTAAGAGATTCGAAACCTTGTTTCGATCACTAGATTTCACTATATTCTCGAGCGATTATTGTATAAGTGTACTTGCAAATCACTTATTTTTATTCTTCAATATTCGTTTGTTCGATATTGGCAAAGAATAGCATCCTAGCGGAGGTTCTGTACGGGCTGAGACCAAATTCAAAGCAGTCGCAGGAAATGCGGGAATTGATGACTCCCGTTAAAGAGTGGATACGGTTTGATCAACTTTAGCTTTCACTTGCATACCTTACAACTTTGCTTTACTTTCTACTTATACTTTCTATTTCAAAGTTTATGATATGTCTATGTGTCATAATGCGTATTTCATGTTAATTCTTTTATATTAATCAAGTTATATGCCTTTGAGTTAACTTTAAGAGTAGCTTCGGGGTTAACGAGATTGGGTATAATCACTGGATCTGTGATTTTAACGCTATTTAGTGAGCTAACATTTTTGGAATGGTAACTTGCTAAATGTGGCTATGTGAGAGCGACCCATACTAAGCATAGTATTATTGTTGTCCAAGGTTTATACAATCATCTTAATTCATTTGCACTAGATTTAGAAAAGTCATTTCATGTGTTGCTTTGCGATGAATCATTGAACATCTGAGTGTCTGGAACCGATTATGTTAAATTAGTCTAGTGAATGTAATAACTTTGTTGAACTTGCAAGTTTTCTTTGCTATACTTATTTCGTAGGAAAAATCTTTATATTTAGAATCTCTAGTCTTCCATACATATATCTATCCATTCTTCATTCCAATCCTCCCAACTAAAATTAAAAAATATTTTATTTTCCTTATTCTATTTTTCTTGTTGATCTTTAGAGCTAGTCCTTCCCTGTGGAATCAATATCTTTTAAAACTACATCGTAACTATATACTTGTAGTGGTCATCATTTTTCTATTTAGATAAGTGGTACTGGAAACACCTGTTCGTATTTTGAACTTATATCTTATCGGTAGGAAAGTGGGAGACAAGGTTTTTGGCTTCATTATTAAATAAAAAATCCTAGGAGTTATTAAAGTCGAAACCTTGTGAACAATTTCGCTACGTTCAAAGTCTTAGTGAGAAAAATGTAGAAGTGATTCGATTCTTATTTCAATCACTAGATTTCTCCACTTATTCTAGTGATTATTGTATGAGTATAATTGCAAAGCACTTATCAATAAAAGTTTCTATTCTTCAACATTCATTTGTTCGATATTCACAAAGAATAGCATCCTAGCAGAGGTTTTGTACAAGTCAAGACCAAATTCAATGTAGATGCAGGAATTGCGGGAATTGTCGACTCTCATTAAAGAGTGGATACGGTTTGATCAACTTTAGCTTTTACTTGCATACCTTACAACTTTACCTTGTTTTCAACTTATACTTTCTGTTTCGAAATTTATGATATATCTATGTGTCATAACGAGTATTTTGTCTTACATCATTTATATTAATCAAGTTATATGCTTTTGAGTTAACTTTAAGAGTGATTTTAGGGTTAACAAGATTGTGTATAATCACTAGATCTGTGATTATAACGTTGTTTAGTGAGCCAACATTTTTGGAGTGGTAACTTGCTAAATATGGCTATGTGAGAGTGACCTATACTAAGTATAGTAATATTGTTATCCAGGTTCTTATAAGCGTCACAATTTGTTTACCCTAGATCTAGAAAAGTCATTTGATGTGTTGTTCTACGGTGAATTATCGAATATTTAGGCGTCTAGAACCGTGTTTGTTGAAGTTATCTAGTTTATGAAATCTTCTTGATGATTTTGCATGTTTTTCTCTACTATACTTGTTCTTAGTGAATATCTATATAGTATACATCTTCTATAATCTGTTCATGCATCTATCTATTCATTAGTCTATCATCCAAACCATCCAAACTTTACAAATTATCTTATTTCTTTTTCTCCGTAACTCTAGTTAGTCTTTAGAACAGAATTCGTTCCTTGTGGGATCAATATCTTTTAAAACTACATTGTAACTGTATGTTGAATCGTAAACAGGTTAATAACAACAGTAGAGGGGGGGGTGTGAATGCGTTAACTAAGTTACTTTTGGACCTTTTTCTTTTTAATGTTAACTCAGTAAGGTTTTTATATGTGTGCTGAATGCGATATAAAAATGTATAAACTGCTTAGCTCAACTGGCAAAGTTTATCTTCAACCTTTAACTAAGTAAAGATTACTCAGTGCGAGTTGGATGACAAGCAAATAAACAATATGAAAGAGATATGAGCAAGAAGCTGATGAAGCTAATTACTTAGAGTTAGAACGCTTACACTTGAGATTTTATCCTGGTTCAGCCCCTAGCCTACCTCCAGTCCCTGGATACCATCTCTAAGCTTTAATCCTCTAGTGATTCGTTCCTTTAATAGGCGGAGAAGCCTTTACAATGGGTAGACTCTGTTACAGAAAGTTCCTCCTTTCTAACTATCGCTCAAACTCAGTTTGTGTACCCTTCCCAAACTGTCACTCAAGATTGATAAACAATAGTGAACTGAATTCAACTTATAATGCATTGAATCCTTACAAGGTTAAACCTATGAGTGATTCTCTCTATTACAAACTGATAAAACTATTGATTGTTTGCAGATTTCTTGCTGATGAATTTCTTGAAAGCAGAGATGATTTTCACAAGGTTTTGCTCTTAGGAAATTCAAGGTGATTCACTACTTTTGAATACTTGCTCCAATTTTCTATTTATACTATGTCTGAGAAGTAGTCGTTGTAAACTTTGAGGATATCGTAGATCTTCAATTTCTCATTTCAATTAATCTTTCGAATCTTCCCATTGGAGATAGATTTCAGGACATTTAGAAATAGGAATTGAATGTTTCGGTGTGATTTATTTCCTTTTCCAAATTCTTGTTTTTCTTCAAGCAATCTGGATCTTGAGAGATTTTCACTTCAGGTAATATGGCATCTTTCCATTGGATGACTTTTATAACGTTGCGGGATGTGGGCAGAGATCTTTGATATGCGACGCATTTCACGAGATTATTCCTTATACTCTAATTCTAATGAGGAATATCTGACACTTTGTACAGCCACATTTAATGTTGTGAGGACCACAGGAATCTCTATTAATTTCAATACCTATTTCTCCTGAAATGTAACAAAGGAATATTCTATTCCTTCATAGAAGTGGTTAGTAGCATACATGTTATGATAATAATCAACGTCACAAAAGCAATTACCTTTAGATAAGTAATACTGTAACTCTACATGAGCTGAGTGATGATAACATAAACTATATAGTACTCAGCACACACTTGGCTTTTCCCACAATAAGTAAAAGAATTCTTAGTGTTCAATTAACTTTAACTATCCCATATTAATTGCTATCACCAAAACTTTTGAGTACTGTGAGGTACTATTAACTTGGGTTCTACAATCTACCCCATTTTGGATAGATAGCAACTAAATGGTAGAAGAAGATAATTGATATAGTTTAGAGTTATCAGATTACCTAAAAGCAAAGTAAAAGCTCCCTTTAGCTGAGTGACTTTCCTTTGTCAGCTTAAGCTCCCCCATACTGAATGAGTCTTTTCTTCAAGCAGCTCAGGTCCCCCATGCTTAGAGGATTTCTTCTTTGATTTGGGATTTCATTTTACTTTGTCTTATCTTCAGTTTCTCGTATATTTTTCTACATAGATATGTTAGATGTACAGCATAAAACATACTTAGCTATAAAAGTTAAGAAGATCTTAACTTGAGGTGAAAGACGTGTATTTTAATAAGATAGGGAATTTAGTCAGTACATAATATATGTCCTGAACTAAGATTACATTCAGTCCTATTACAAGATTTCATTCAACTACTTAGAATTACCCTAATGCTTATGAGCTGAGGAAGAAGAAGATTCATGCTACTTCTGCTTATCCTGATTTGCTCTTATCCTTTGCTATGGATCCTTGTGCATTGGAAGAGATCCTCTGACCTAACTTGCCATTCTGATAGCATCTTCAACTACTTTCTCCTCCACTGCTATCTAGCATTAAACAATTTGATCGAGGCAGAAATTAAAGGCGTCGAGAGCAGCTTGGAAGCTTTCTTGTTGGCCAATGATTGCAAGGGAAATCTCCTACTCGAGCTACTCCTTACCCTTAGTCGAGAGGAAATCTTGATCGTTCAGCTCACTCAACAGTAGATGATGACACCTTGAGAGATGGGCAATCTGATCAAAGCCTTGAGTCGCGAACTGTTGAAAACACTGTAGTAAGCCCCGGAAGTCCGTTGCTGTTAGTGCAATCTTTAGCCATGATTCAATGTCACAGATTTTAGGGCAGATGGCGACCACATTTTTGGAAGTGAATTCTATATCCTTGCCATCCATCTCTCCCAGTCTCAATAGGGCATCAATCTTCTGCGGCATGTCATGCACTTTGGATTTTTTCTCATCGAGCTGGCATGAATTAACAATACAGTCCTTGGGCAGATAGGCTCGCTTGGAGGCATTCTAGGTGTAGGCATGTTAGGAAAGAGTTTTCCCATTGTGAAAATAAGGAATTTCTGTGAAGAAGCAACCTTGTCTGTGACGTGATCTGTGATCTCCCTTTGAATTGTGTCCATTTTGTTGCTGAGAGGATCCAGATTACTGACAGGGGCCTTATCCAATTTTGAAGAGATATCCTCCAACAGCTTTAAGACTAGGTCTTGCTTTTTATCCTGAATAAGTAGGATCCTAGATTCCTGCTCCACAAGTTTCGCAATGTTGTGG
Source organism: Euphorbia schlechtendalii (assembly GCA_949673415.1). NCBI lineage: Eukaryota > Viridiplantae > Streptophyta > Magnoliopsida > Malpighiales > Euphorbiaceae > Euphorbia > Euphorbia schlechtendalii. The sequence continues at coordinate 31,329 of CATIWQ010849420.1, read as the reverse complement.
CTGATGTGCTTGGTAGTTGTCACCTCTTTAGTGAGGTATTCAATCTAGTGATCGCTAAACCTCTTTATTTTTGCTTGTTCCTTTCCTAATTCATGAATCTGTTTCACTTGAGTACTCAAGAGACTCAGCTACTCAGTAGCAACATCCACACAACCCATTATCTTTCATGCGACAGCGTTTGCTACCATAGTAGACGTGGGGATAGATGCAGTAGCTACTCCAAGCTGGGCTGCAGACTCCACTAATCTATTCAGGGTCAAAGCCATCTTATCAACTAAGCTTTTGGCACTCTCTTTTGCTAAGTGATTTTGAATAACCAACAAGCTGCCCTGGATTCTCTCAAACTCCTCAAAGTAAATGGAATCACTAGGCACACTTGTGTACTGTTCGAATTCCAAAAAATTTGCCATGGGCTTAAAGGATACGCCTGTCAAATCTTGAGTTAGTAGCTCTCTGATTACTACTCCATCTAACTCATCATCAATTCTGAGTGTCAAAAATTACTTTCTAGCTAACTCACGGATCTGAGTGAGGAAAGATGTATCAGGCATTTCTAGCTATCTGCTGGATTCAGCTTCTTCATGGGCTGTAAAATTTTCCTTAGCAACTTGATCACTTACATTTCCCTATTGAGCATAATTCTCAGTATTGGGAACTTCCCTAACTAGATGGGTTAAGGGGGTAGCGGATGGGTTTGAAGAAGCGGTAGGTGTATTTACAGAAGAAAGAATTGGTTTGAGAGGAAAGGAAGGTACAATGAATTAAGAATGAAATTGTTGGGAATGTACAAGAGATGAGGTTAGAGTGTTATGTATTAGAGAGGGAAAGGGATCTTGAGTGTCATAGGGTGAAGAGATGTGGATGATAGGTGTTTTCTTAGATGAGGAGGTGGAAGAAGAGGAGGAAGAAGAAGAAGAAGAAGAATGTGTGTTAGTATCTATAAGAGGAACCTTAGGGGTTGACAGATTTTAAGGGTGTAGGATTTACAAAAGAAGTAGAAGGGATAGGAGATTTATTTACCTCTGGGTTAGCCATTTGATCCAAGGATGGATAAGCCTGAGGTTGGTCATGCTGAGGAGCGAATTCCTCAACAAGAGAGAAGCTAGGTGTGGGGATGTTAGGTTCTTGAGGATCAGATTCCTTTGTGATGGGATTTATGGAGTCCCCAACACCTTCCTTACTTCTCACCACCTGCTCATTTTTTGGTAGTGGCCTTGTGGTGGAGGATCGCTTATGTGGATTATCCTTCATCTTGGCAAATAGTTCTTCTATGTTCTCAACTACATTGGACACATACTGGTCCTTTGCCTTTTATTTCTTGGCCTCGTCCTACACCTCAGAAGAGTCTGAGACTACCAACTTGTGCTTTTTTTAGCTCAAGGATTCACTGGCCTCCACTTCATCCTCTTTCTCCCTAGCTAGCTCAACTTCCATTTTTGCCTTCTTCTCCTTGACCATGGGTTTTGCAATCATTCTTCTTCATTGGTGCTGAGCAAGAGCTTCATTAGGCTTGGCTGGAATTTTTCCTTTGTCTTTAGAGGAAGTAGTCTTCTATGTTGAGGAGGAGGTGGTAGAAATCTTCTCAAAGATGGTTGAGATGGGGGCATTATCAAAGCTGGTGTTATCTCTGAATTCTGCCACAAAAGGATCTTCCTCCTCCTTGCTGATGTCCACAGATACTACTATCGGTATACACTTCTACTTTCTCTTTTGTTGTGCCTTGGCATACCCAGCATGTACCTGATTGTAGGTTAACTTGCTGAAGTGAGACATCTCTAGCTTCTTCTTCACTGGCAGAATTGATCTACTAGACTCCCCCAAAAACTCGCCCAAGTTGACTTTCACTACCCTCATTATCTCAGATATTAGGTAACCTTTATGATAGATGGTAGTTACTTTGGTCAAGTGATGAAGTATCAGCACTGGCCAATTAAGTTTCTTACCCTCTACCATATGGTAGACCACACACCTTTTGAAATATGTGCAGCTAGTCAACGAGCCAGTCTTTGGCAGCAATAGCTTCACTACTAACTCATGACACATCCAGGCTTCCTAAGACATCCCGCTGGTAGCAATCTCCCCAGACACATAATTTATGGGGAGTTCCCAATCTTCAGGAACAAGAATAGCATCTTCATCACCAAACCTCTAGAGCTGAGTGCCTGAATTGGGCATGTTGAGGATGCTCCCAATGAGCTTAGTACAAATCAGCATTGTCTTACTTGCACACTCCATCAACAAGACATCATTGAAACATTCAATAGTGTATAGATGAGTGTAGAAGGCTCTCATGAGTCATGTTACAGCTTGTCCTTCCATCTTCAGAAAAGCACGGAGTCGCTGTTGCTTGATGACTCTGTGCATTGTCTTGTTCAGCAGCAAAACTTCATAATCAACCTCATAGACTAGTCCAAAGTCTAGGTTATCTTCCCAAGCAATTTTGGTGATACAAGTTCCCGCCTTTAAAGTAATTCTCTCCTTCTTTCCTTGATTATCCACTGCAATCTTCATCATAGTGGTGTTCTTGAGTTTATAAGTGCTTTCGATTCTCGCCATTTGAGTTTTGAAAAGAGAAAATAAGAGAATTTGAGGGAATGAGAATTAAGGTTCGAATGCTCTAAAGGTTTTGAAATCGCCAAAGCAAGTAATCCACCTTCTCTCACATGATCATCTTATATAGGAAGAAACCCATTTTCAGGGGGTTATGTGGCATAATCTAAGCTTAAGATAGATAATTAACGCTGAGATTAACCGTTTAATGAATAATCTCACTAAAATAGTGAGTTTAGACAATGACCTTTCCAATTCTCTTCTGTGTTATTTGAAAACATAGGGATTTGAATTTTTTTATTCACAAACATGAACTCACACCGTTACTTAAAAACTTTGATGGTGTTGACCACGTTTCCTTTCATACTTGATTTTCAATACTTAACCAAAAATTCTGATGAATTCTATCTTCTTCATCATTGTGATTACTCATACCGATCAATTTCCTTAGCTTATTGAATTGTTCCTTTGGTAAAGGTTTGGTGAAGATGCCAGCACGCTGCTATCTGATGGAACATATTCAAGCTTTACATCTCCTCGTAGTATATGATCTTTGATGAAATGATGCCTAATGTTAACATGCTTCATTCTTCCTTGTTGGACTAGATTTTTTGATAAATCAATTACACTCTTGTTATCACACATGACTTTGAGATAATTTGACTTGATTCCATAATCTTCCAATTGCTATTTTATCTAAAGGAGTTGAGCTACTAAACTTCCTGCTACCATGTACTCAACTTCAGTTGTACTTAGTGTAACTGAGGTTTGTTTCTTGCTGTACCATGAGACAAGACATTCTCAAAGAAAGTGGCATCCTCCTGTTGTACTTTTCATATCCAGCTTATCCCTTCCATAGTCTGCATCTGTGTATCCCCTAGAAGTGAAATCTGAATTGTTGGGATACCATAGACCTGCTTTAATTGATCCTTGGAAGTACCTAAGAATCCTCCTCACAACTACTAGGTGAGATTCTCTAGTATCAGCTTGGCAGCAAGCATAGTAGCATACAACATACTATAAGTCTGGTCTGCTAGTGGTTAGGTAAAGAAGGGAACCAATGATTCCTCTGTAGAGTTTATTGTCTACTGAATTTCCAACCTCATCTTTACTTAAAATTGTGTCAGTGGCCATGGGAGTGGACATAGGTTTTGAGTTTATCATGTCAAATTTCTTCAAAACTTCTTTTGTGTATTTCGATTGGTTGATGAAAATACCATCTTCTAATTGTTTGATTTGAAGACCCATAAAGAAGTTCACTTCTCCCATCATAGACATTTCCAACTCACTCTTCATCTGCTTGCTGAATTCCTTACACATCGTTTCATCAATTGCTCCAAATATAATATCATCAATGTATATCTGGACTAGCAACACGTCTTCTTTTCTTCGCTTGATAAACAGAGTCGTATATGCTTTTCCTCTTTCATAGCCTATTCTGATTAGGAAATTAGTCAACCTCTCAAACCATGCTCTTGGCACCTGCTTCAATCCGTAGAGAGCTTTCTTCAGTTTGAAAACATGCTCTAGATTTTTTGCATTTTCAAATCTTGGAGGCTGGCGAATGTATACTTCTTCTTGAATGAATCTATTTAAGAAAGTGCTTTTAACATCAATTTGAAATAGTTTGAAATTCATATGGGATGCAAAAGCACAAAGGATTCAAATGGCTTCAAGTCTGGTTACTGGAGCATAGGTTTTGTCATAGTCAATTCCTTCCTACTGATTGTAGCCTTGAGTGACAAGTTTAGCCTTATTCCTAACATTATTACCATCTTCGTCAAGCTTATTCTTGAAGACCCATTTGGTACCAATTATTTATTTTCCTTTAGACTTAGGAACTAGATCCAAGACATCATTACGTTTAAACTGGTCCAGTTCCTCTTACATTGCAATCATCCAATAGTCATCTTCTTCTGCATCTTCAAAATTCTTAGGTTCAATCAATGATATGAATGTTGGATGACTCATCATACGACTTAGCTATCCTCTTATCATTACTAGATTGTCAACATCATCGACTATGCTGTTAAGTGGGTGGTTGCAATGGGCTCTAATCTCTCTTGGAAGACTCGGATTAGCTGCTGGAGGATCAATAATTGGATGCTAAGGTGGAGGTTGATCTTCGCCATCATTAGAGTTGATTGAGAGATCTTCATCGTCATCTTTGGTTTCCTCTACTAGGGGATCCTGAGCTGAGTTAGGTAGCTCAGCTTTCGGCGTACTAAGTTAATTTGAGAATTGAGTGGCTCCCTCATCTTCTTCATTTGAACGTCTTTCTACAATGTTAGTTTCATCAAAATCTACATGCATAGACTCCTCTAAATGACTGGTTCGCTGGACTTATATTCTATATACCCTACTGTTAGTTGAGTATACTAAAAATATACCTTCATCAGACTTAGGATCAAACTTTCCTAATTGCTCTTTGGTGTTAAGAATAAAACATATACAGCCAAAGGATCTGAGGTAACCAATCTTAGGCTTGCGCCCTTGCCAAAGCTCGTAGGGAGTTTTCTCAAGAGTTGGGTAAATTAAAACCTAATTCAAGATAAAACATGCTATGTTAACAGCTTATCCCCAAAAGTATTTTGGTAGATTGTTATCACTCATCATGGATCGAGCCATTTCAACTATGGTCCTATTCTTCCTTTCTACAACCCCATTTTGTTGAGGAGTATAAGGAGAAGAGAAGTTGTGCTCAATGCCATTTGATGAACAGAATTCTTCAAAACAGGAATTCTCGAATTCACGTCCATGATCACTTAGGATTCTACAGATTTTAGCTCTTAGCTCATTCATTATCCGATTACTAAGCTTGATAAAAGATTCATAAGTCTCATTTTTGCTACTCAGCAAGACCACCCATGTGAATCTCATGAAGTCATCTACAACTACTAGAGTGATTCTCTTACCACCCAAACACATGGGTTGAATTGGGCCAAAGAGGTCTAGGTGTAGCAACTCAAATAGTCGTTTAGTTACTACGTGATTTATAGATCTAAATGATTTCTTAACTTGCTTACCAAGTTGACAAGCAGAGCAGAGTTTATGCTTTTCAAAACTGATGCTGGGTAACCTCACAACTAATTGCTTTTTGGCCAGTTTGGATAGAATGTTCATGTTGATATGACCCAACCTTCTATGCCATAGCCAAGCATTATCCTCCTAAGATACGAGACATACGTTAGTGGAGCCAAGGGATAAGTCAACCATATAAACATTATTTGTTCTAGGAGCAAAGATTATGGTTGAGTTAGTCTTACTATCAATTACTGAGCATCCTGCTGAGTTGAAAATAACCTTCCTACCTTTGTCGCAGAGTTGGGCTATACTTCAATCCTTTGACTAGAGACACCTCTTCGATTGAGGGAGAGATGCCAACGGTGCCACAACCTACAATCTTGCCTTTCTGGTTGTCTCCAAAGCTGAACTTCCATTTCTCTTGCATTCCAATGAGATGAACTGGCTTTCATCTCCTGTCATATACCTTGAGCATCTGCTATCCACATACCACATTTGAGATTCATCAGCGGATCTAAGGCTCACCTACAAAATAGTTAAGTTTTTTAGGTAGCCATTCTTTTGAGCTGGGTCCTCCTTTGTTAGCAGTGCTTATGTTTGTCCAATAATATTCATCATAATAACTATTTTTATGTCTACACATTACTGTGACATGTCCAGCTTTCCCATAAAAGCCGCACACTATTTTTGTCTTGGGCTGGCTCGCTTTTTCTATTTAGAGGAATTGTTCCTCTTTGAATTGCGAGTTTGGTTATTAGGAATTTGATTCTTGGTCGGAGGAGGGACCTCTTTCTTCTTCAATGCTGATATCTCAGCAGTTAACTCATCTAATTTCTTAGTGAGCTAGCTAATAGCACACTCATGATACTCACCTTTTTCTTAAAGAAAGCAAATATCAAGTGATAAGGAAGCATTACCATCTTTTAGATCGTCACTTCGCCTCACTATCTCTTTGATTTTTTTCATTGATTTATTAGTCAATTTCATCACATCAAACAGAGCATGGGCGAATTCTTCAATTTACAAAGGATTTTTAGAATGTACCTCAGTTTGATGAGCTTTTCCCTTATCATGCTCCACTTCAGAGTTGTCAGTGGAAAAATTTCTATCGGAGGTAGATGCTGACCCTTTACCTTGACTTTCAATAGCTATCAAGCAAAGATTGGCTGAATCAGTGACTTCTTCATCAGAAGATGAAGATTCTTCTGAGTCACTCCAAGTATCAGCAAGAGCTTCATTTTTCTTGGAGAATCTCTTCTTGAATCTATCCTTCTTTTCCTTTAGACAGCTTGACTGGATGTGACCTTTTTCTCCACATTCGAAGCACTTAATGTCCTTACTATGCTCTTTCCTTAGTCCTTCCTCAACTCCACGTCGCTGCTGAGTTGACTTGATTTTATTGGGAAACTTCTTCATGTTGTTGAACTTCCCATATATCCTTCTTTATAAAGTGTTTGAAGTGCCTTGTAAAAAGAGCCATGTCTTCGTTAGAATCGCAGCTGATGGACTTATCAGATGAGTCTACTTTGAGAATAATGGCTTTATTTTCCTTGCCCTGATTTCTCTTAGAGTTATCAAAGTACTTTCTCAATGACATTTCATGAGTTAGCAAGGTGCCTATCAGCTCATCATAGTTGTAGGTTTTAAGGTCATGAGCTTCCTTGATTGTGCTCTTCTTAGAATCCCACTCTATTATGAGAATGCGGAGAATTTTCTTGACAAGCTCTTCCTTGCTGAACTCCTTTCCATGTAGTTTTAGTTCATTGACAATAGTAATGAATAGGGGTATTCATACTCAGAATACCTTCATTGGCGGCCATTAAGAACATCTCATACTCTCTCAGCATGAGATTCATCTTCGACTCTTTGACCTTGTCTATCCCCTCGTAGGTAATCTCTTGCTTCTTCCAGATTTCCTATGCTGTTTCAAATCTTGAGACCCTATTAAATTCTATAAGATCAAGAGCATAGTGTAAGAAATTAATAGTTACGGCATTCTCTTTGAGAAGCCTCAGATCAGCATCATTGTAGTCCTCAGATCTATAGGTACATGCACACCGTTCCTGACCTCAGTGGGAACTCTGGGGCTAAGCTCAATTGCGAGCTAAGCCTGTATACTTTGTGACTGGATGAAGTTCTTCATACGATTCTTCTAGAATGTATAGTGATTACCATCAAATAGAGGAGGTCTGGTAACAGGTATTCCCTCCCTTAGAAGAACTATATAACAAGTTATTGTATGCCATTTAAGGATCTGATTAAAGATGATTAGTCTTTAAGTTGAGAAATTGCTCTGATACCACTTGATGAACTATAAACAAGCTAATAACAATAGCAGAGGAGGGTGAATGTGTTAACTTAGTTACTTTTGGACCTTTTTCATTTTAATGCTAACTCAATAAGGTTTTTATATGCGTGTTGAGAATGCATGCTGAATGCGATATAAAAACATATAAACTGCTCAGCTCAGTTGGCATAGTTTATCTTCAACCTTTAACTGAGTAAAGATCACTCAGTGCGAGTTGGATGATAAGCAAATAAACAATATGAAATAGATATTAGCAAGAAGCTGGTGAAGCTAATCGCTTAGGGTTAGAATGATTACACCTGAGATTTTATCTTGGTTTGGCCCCTAGCCTACCTCCAGTCCCTGGATACCATCTCCGAGCTTCAATCCACTAGTGATTCATTCCTTCAATAGGTGGAGAAGCCTTTACAGTGGGAAGACTCTGTTACAAAAAGTTCCTCCTTTCTAACTACTGCTCAAACTCAGTTTGGGTACCCTTCCCAAACCGAATCTCAAGATTGATAAACAATAGCGAACTGAATTCAACTTCTAATGCTTTGAATCCTTACAAGGTTAAACCTATGAGTGATTCTTTCTATTGCAAACTGATAAAACTATTGATGGTTTGCTTATTGCTTGCTGATGAATTTCTTGATAGTAGAGATGATTTTCACAAGGTTTTGCTCTTAGGAAATTCAAGGTGATTCACTACTTTTGAACGCCTGCTCCAGTTTTCTATTTATACTGTAAATGTCTGAGAAGTAGCCATTTCAAACTTTGAGGATATCGCAGATCTTCAATTTCTCATTTCAATTGATCTTTCGAATCTTCTCGTTGGAGATAGATTTTAGGACATTTAGAAAATAAGAATTGAATGTTGTGGTGTGATTTGTTTCAATTTCCAAATTCTCATTTTTCTTCAAGCAATCTGGATCTTGAGAGATTTTCACTTCAGGCAACGTGGTGTCTTTCCGTAGGATGACTTTGATAACATTGCAGGATATGCGCGGAGATCTTTGATATGTGATGCATTTCACGGGATTATTCCTTATACTCTAATTCTAATGAGGAATATCTGACACTTTGTATAACTACGTTTAATGCTGTGAGGACCATAGGAATCTCTATTAATTTTAGCGCCTATTTCTCCAAAAATGTAACAAAGGAATATTCTGTTCCTTCACATAAGTGGTTAGTAGCATACGTGTCATGATAATAATCAACGTTGCAAAAATAATTACCTTTAGATATGTAATACTGTAACTTAGCATGAGCTGAGTGATGATAACATAAACTACATAGTACTCAGCACACACTTGGCTTTTCCCACACTAAGTAAAAGCATTCTTAGTGTTCTAATAACTTTAACTATCCCATATTGATTGCTATTACCAAAACTTTTGAGTATTGTGAGGTACTATTAACTTGGGTTCTACATTATATACTTGCAGTGTTCATCATTTTTCTATTTGATAAGCAATATTGACAACACTTGTTCCTATTTTGAACTTATATCTTATCAGTAGAAAAGTGGCGAATAAGATTTTTGACACCGTTACCGAATATAAGTCTATTAGAACGAGTATAATCAAAACCTTGCAATCACTTAAGCGATATCACTTTTAAGGAAAAGAATTATATATTGAAAAGAATCACAATAAATAATAATTTACCAACCAAACCCATTAATTGGTTCCTTTCATACAGTTGAGCAACAATTAGGGTATTCTTTTGCAGAATGGTTTGCCAAAGTGATTACCCAAAAAGGATTTTTTCTTTAAAAATTAGGACAAAGAGAGAAAACACTGAGATGTCAAGCAGAAAACTGAGGGGAGCTTTAACTGAATAACCGTCTCATAATCAGACTCGGAATCATAAGAAGAATCGTACTTGGTATCGGAAGAAGCTGAAGCATAAATCTCTTAGAATGGAATAAAGTTTAGTATTGAGTAAGCTTGAACCGGGGTCTTAGCTTCTCCCCGAATTCATGGTTTTAGAAAACAAGCAAGGAGCAAGAATAGATGCAAATCTGCATCCATGAAAGGTTTTGATTCAAGGATTTTTCCTTTTGTTACCTAAGTAAAGAGCTCCCAAGGATGTTTGGAAATAGGGGTTACGTCATTGGATATATTGTACTAAAATTCTGTATCATGTTTAATTTTATGTAATGAAAAGGTTATTATTACTGAACTATTACTAGTATATTTATCTTGGATGTTCATATATCATGTTGAGTAACAACACAAGTAGCATAATATAATAGTTAATTCATACCAATCTGAATTAATATTGCATACATCCTAGTTCATAAATAAAATTTAAATAATTCTGCATCAGATAAACATCAAACATATAGATAAATTAAAGCTATGATTTCGTTCTTGATGTATCAACAAGTATCAACATCAGCATCAGAATAGCTACAACCCTTCCTCAGTGTACGTCCACTATAGAGTAGCTTAATCACGCTTATCTAGGTTGGTGAGCCCTCAGATCTCGTTCATCCATCCATGGTAATAACCATCTATCTCGATAGTCTCTCGATGAGCAAGATATAAAGTAGCAAAAGAAGTGTGTTGTGATAACTTCTCAAGGATGTATTAAAGTAATCTATATTCCCAAATGGGACCGTGACTAGGGAAAGGATATCAAGGCACTCATTGATTCTTCCCATACTACAAAAAAAAGTCATGCTTGAGTGTAGGAATTGATACCCAACAAGCCTTGTAGCTAAATGCCATAAGTATAAACGTGAGTAGCAACAAAATAAGTAATCTTCTACCAAGGGTAAACCTAGCGGATCTGGCTATCCTTGTATCCTCTCATGATATGAATCTAGTCATCCACTCTCAACTTATGATGATCACTCATGTAGAGTCCTCTCTCACCATAATTCACAACCTTGTACTTCTCAGGTGACCACATGGGCTCATAAATCAAGACCAATTTCTCTATAAGCCAAACTTGCAACTTGATCTCAATATGAGAAGTAAGGATATGAAGAGAGAGTTAGGTGGAAGAGTTACATTCATTAAGGTAAAGCGATCTCCAATCAGGTTAAGATCATATTTCTAGGCCTCCATGCATAGAAAATTCTCTACTAGTTTGATGGTGATGGGTGAAGCTTTCTTAGAAATGCTAGTAATGGCAGTATTGAGTCGAAAAGGGGCAACACTAACTACTCTACACATGAACTCCGACATGAGTAGTAATGCTAGCATGATAGGTTAAGAAATGTAATGTCTTTGAGTGTCTTGATATAATCTAAGACTGTAGTAACTTGGAAGCCTCTAATTTATGAGGGATGAGATAATATATGGTCGGTAGAATCCAAGTTCCATAATCCTTCTAGTGTGTCTACGACTCTAAACTGAAACTTTGGAAATGCAATTGGAAATCGTCAGGAAAAAGGGTTGCCAAAGATGGCTTTGTACTCCTCAATCATGGGGCACTACTCTTGAGTTGAAAAGTGCAAGAGGTGATCTAGTGGATCCTAGAAAAAGAAATGTACATAATTTAGTATCATAAGAAAGCTCTTAGTCAGGAATTGTGGGTTCATAGCTAAAAAATGGAGCCAAAATGAAAAAAAAATATAAAGAAGGGCAACAATGTAGCTAAGTTTGAAGTAAAGGCAGTATCAGCCTCATTCTCGGGACTGGCCTAGTTTTTATGGTTTCTACCAGTCTATACTATTAGAGCGGTGCTAGCTAAGAGGTTGGTATCGGCCTCGCCTGTGCCACCTCCACTTTTCATCTAAAATTTCAGCTTTTGTACCTTTTGAACATGTAGAAAGTCAAATGAAATTCAAGCTATACAACATACATATCAATCACAAGAAGATATCAAGAAAATAACTTTACATAGATAAATATTTCCAATTTGTCGTGGTTCTAAGTGCAAATATAACAAATGTATGAGAATCTCCTGTTTGTCGGACTTGGATCTCAAGCTTCTCCTCCTAATATGCTCCCCCCCTAGGTGAGCTAACTTGGCCACTAGCCTAAATATCACCTCTCGCAGCTCAATAACTATGTCGGATAACTCTTGAGACAGTACCTCCACTCTCATCCTCTCAGCCTCATATTCAGCTAACCTATCTCTCAATTCATCACCTTCACCTTAGCACTCAGCCATTCCCCTATCTAAGCTAGAAGCTGATCCCTCTCTATTGAGATAAAGTCTACAACGAGAATAAAAAATCAACATTTATATACATATTCATACATGATGAATAACTAACCAACACACATACATAATCATACATTCTCATACATAAACTCTATGTATAATATAAATTGTCATAGGTACATACCATGGCAAGTGTATCCAACGCCTTCATGAGATCACGGACCAAAAAAAATCACAAGCAAGCCTCTTCGCCTTAATGATGGGCACCTACACAAGAAACAACAAACTTGGGTGTTAGCTGTAAAGGTCAGGGAAAGGTTTTAATGGTTAAATGGCACAAAATCTAAAGTATTCACATGGGTAGCATCAATTGGTATAAAGCTGAAAGACAAAGTACACTATGACATGTGCCTCGGATCTCTCTCCCTAGACTAACATATTAGTAGAAAGGTAGTTACTAGCTTTTGGAAAGGATCCCCTCTGTCACCTTAGGTGCATATGTCTCATGAGGAAGTAGGATGCAGTGGTGGAACCCTCTATCCCTTGGTCCGACCTCGTTGCGTGCTAGGCTCCCCATAGAAAACTCGCTCTACATGTCTTACCCTCTTCTTGCAAGCTGATAAGTGTATAGTTACACTTATTATCTTGATATTTTTTCTCATAAAATGATGTGGTTTAGAGTCATTTTATACTTCATATAAAAGATTTCACGTGGTATGTAGTTGTTTTTTATGCAAGCGCAGAAATTAGGTGAATCGTGGGAGTGAAATGATCAAAGAATGAATTATATGCAAAAGGAGTGAAAAAGGTTCAAAAAGATGGGTGGAATGCAAGGAATTAGCTTAGGATCAAAGTTGTCAAAGATCGATAAAGTTACGAAGAAGAATCATGAAGAAAAGCATAAGTCACGACCATGTTACGATCGTGATTCCTACTCGTGATTGGCCAAATCACGCTCGCAACTATCTATCACGATCACGACTTATCATTCTTAAAAAAAGTCAGTTCCCAAATTACATTCATGATCGTGACATGTATGTCACACTCGTGAATTGTGACGGGTTTGATCAACTCTTCTCAACTTCTAACCGCAGGATAAGAATGATTAATTGCCATCAACTGCCATCAACTATCAGGTAAATAGACACCTTTTGGAGATAATGCAACCATGAAAAGGTACCTATCCATTGAAGATAAGGATGAAATCTTACATCCAATCACATTGAAGATGATGCAACCCTTCACTAATGGACATGACTATTTATTTGGATAAATGCAACCTTTCACACTCTATAAATAGAGGTTCAAATCAACCATTTCATGCAGATGGTGTAAGATGACATATATGGCATGATACATGATAGATAGAGAGTAAAAGTTATATAGATTTCGCTAAGTTCAAACTATAAGAGAGAAAAATGTATAAGTGATTCGATTCTTGTTTCAATCTCTAGATTTCTCCACAATTTCGAGCGATTGTTGTATGAATGTAATTGCAAAGCACTTATCAATAAAAGTTTCTATTCTTCAACATTCATTTGTTTGATATTCACAAGGAATAGCATTCTAATGGAGGTTTTGTACTAGTCGAGACAAAATTCAAAGTAGACGCAGGAACTACGGGAATTGATGACTCCCATTAAAGAGTGGATATGGTTTGATCAACTTTAGCTTTAACTTGCATACGTTACAAATTTACTTTTTTTCTACTTATACTTTCTAATTCAAAATTTATGATATGTCTATGATAATTTTGGCACCCATAATTGTGAAACCAAATTGGTTTCTGCCATTTGAATTGATGGGTGATGCTAGTGATGTTGGTGTTGGTTGGGTATTAGGTCAAAGGTATGAAAAGAATTCCCATGCAATTTATTATGTGAGTCACACTTTATCTTCTACATAATGCAATTACACCACCATTGTAAAAGATATGTTAGTAGTCGTATATGCATGTGATAAATTTAGATCATATTTGATTGGATCTAAAGTAATAGTTTATACAGATCATGCTGCTTTGAGATATTTGTTTTCTAAGAAAGATGCCAAACCTAGATTAATTTGGTGGATCCTTCTTTTGCAAGAGTTTGAATTATAAATAAGGGATAAAAAGGAAAGTGAGAATACCATAGATGATCACTTATATCGTTTAGAAGATGATATGGGACCTATAGGTGAAACTGGTGATATTAATGAACTGTTTCAAGATAAAATCTTATGTCTATTAGACATACTGTTAGTCCATGGTATGCCGACTTTGCAAATTATTTGGTTACGCATACTTTACCCTCTAATTTAGATTCTAATGGTAAGAAGAAATTTCTTTAGGATATTAGATCATTTATATGAGATGACCCTTATTTGTTTAAGGTATGTGCCGACAATATTATTCCCAGATGTATAGATGATACTAACTTTTCTTCAGTTTTAAGTAATTGCGATGATAGCATATATGGAGGACATTTAAGACCAGCAAAAACCGCTGCTAAAGTTTTAGAGAGTGGGTTTTATTGGCCAACATTGTTCAAGGATGCTAGAGATTTTGTTCAGAATTGTGATAATTGTTAGAGAATAGGAAACATAAGTCGAAGAGATGAGATACCATTGAAAAACATCTTAGAAGTGGAGCTTTTTTATGTTTTGGGTATAGATTTCATGGGACCATTTCCTAACTCTAAAGGTAATAATTACATTCTGGTTGCAATTGATTATGTTTCAAAATGGGTTGAGGCTAGCGCATATAGTAAGAATGATGTTAGAGTAGTTGCTAAGTTTCTTTAAGCAAATATTTAGTAGATTTAGAGTTCCTAGGACCATAATTAGTGATGTAGGTTCACATTTCACCAATAAGACTTTTGAAAGCTTGATGCATAAGTATGGAGTACATCATAAGGTTGATATCCCATATCACCCTCAGACTAGTGGTCAAGTAGAAATTTCTAATCGAGAATTAAGTGTATTCTCGAAAAGACTGTCTCGAATTCTAGGAAAGACTGGTCTACTAAGTTAAATGATGCATTATGGGCTTATAGATTTAATGACACCTATAGGTATGACACCCTACAAGTTGGTTTACAGAAAGGCTTGTCATTTACCGGTAGAGTTAGAGTATAAGGCTTTATGGGCTTCGAAGAATTTGAATATGGATTTACACAAAGTAGGTGAAAGAAGAAATTTGGATTTAAATGTGTAATAAGAACTATAGTTATCATCATATGAAAATGCAAGGATCTATAAAGAGAAGATAAATTGATGGCACGATGCAAAACTACAGGAAAAGAAGTTTAAGATTGGAGATAAAGTTCTGTTATATAATTCCAGACTTCGCTTGTTCCCTGCAAAACTCAAACCTCATTGGAAGGGACCTTACAAAGTTATTCAGGTATTTGACAATGGAGGATTGGAATTGAAAGCCGAAAATGGAGTAATATTTTGAGCTAAAATGGATTTATGGAGCATAAAATGCAACTACTGAAAAAAGGGGAGAGTGGTATGGAGCATAAAATGCAACCACTGTGAGTGTTTTTAGCATGCTAGCTTACCTAAAAATGCCTTGAGAGAAATTAATCAAAGTGTTCTCTTTATGTCCTTTATACTTTATACTATGCTTAAGAGAAGGTAATATTCGAGTATGCATATAACGCTTATATGAAGATTACAATTCTGTAGACTCTCCACTATGAACAAAGGTACGCAATTGAACTATATAAATTGCACATTACTAATATGTGGGAAATTTCGAACTTCTACTTGAAATCTTTTGCAACGTGGAATGTGGTACTCTCTGCAATAGTCTTTCACCAATAAGGTGCGAACTTGTTTACCAAATTTATACACTTCTGTTGAATTTACCTTGAGGACAAGGTAAAAGTTAAGTATGGGGGTATGATAAGTGTATAATTACACTTATTATCATGATAAATTTATACCTTAAACACTATCGTTTGAGTCATTTTTATACTTCATATAAAAGATTTCACGTGGTGTGTAGTTGTTTTTTATGCAAATGCAGATACTAGGTTAATCTTAGGAGTAAAATGATCAAAAGTGGAATTCCATGAAAAAAGAGTGAAAAAGATGCATCGAACTTAAAGATTTGGCTTAGGATCGAAGCTGTCGAAGATCGGTGAAGTTGCAAGGAAATTTCTGAAGAAAACTCCATTCACGATCGTGATAATCATTCGTGGTCGTGACTTGGTCACTTTAGAACAGAAATCTGCCAACAAAAGATTCACGATAGCGAATCACCTATCATGATAGTGACATGGATGGTTTTCTGGTATTATCTTCCTAACTACCAACCGTCAAATAAGTAGATCAACCGCCATCAACTACCAACGAAAAGACACTTATCAGGAGTCAACCAATCATGAAAAGGTGCCTATTCATTGTGGATAACATCAAGTTTCACAAACTAATCAAAGTGAAGATATGCAATCTTTCAACAATGGATGTGACTCTTCGTTTGGATAGATGCAACCCTTCAAACTCTATAAATAGGGCTCCAAATCCTCAATAATTTCGTGCACCACCAGTGGCATATGGTGCAGAATGAAGGGGTGGAAAAGTAGTGTATAATGTGTGTATAGATAGAGAGTAAAAATGTTTATTTTTCGCTATGTCTATAAGCGTTAGCGAGAAAATGTTTAAGTGATTCGAATCCTTGTTTCGATCACTAGATTTCTCTACATATTCGAACATTCGTTGTATAAGTGTAATTGCAAAGCACTTATCAATAAAAGTTTTCATTCTTCAACATTCATTTGTTTAATATTCTCAAACAATAGCATCCTAGCGAAGGTTTTGTACGAGCCAAAACTGAATTCAAAGCAGATGTAGTAATTGCGGGAATTGACGACTCCCATTAAAGAGTGGATACGATCTGATCAACTTTAGCTTTCACTTGCATACCTTACAACTTTGCTTTGCTTTCGACTTATACTTTCCATTGTGAAGTTTATGATATGTCTATGTGTTATAATGCATATTTCATGTTAAGTCTTTTATATTAATCAAGTTATATGCGTTGGAGTTAATTTTAAGAGTAGTTTCGGGGTTAACGATATCGTGTATAATCACTAGATCTGTGATATAACGCTATTTGATGAGCCAACATTTTTGGAATGGTAACTTGCTAAATATGACTATGTGAGAGCGACCCGTACTAAGCATAGTATTGATGTTGTCCAGGTTTATATAATTATCTTAATTCGTTTGCGCTAGACTTAGAAAAGTCATTTCATGTGTTGCTCTGTGGTAAATAATTGAATATCTGAGTGTCTAGAACTGAGTTTGTTAAATTAATCTAGTGTTTGTAATAACTTTGATGATTTTACACATTTTCTTTGCCATACTTATTCGTAGGGAATATCTTTATACTTTTTAACTTTTCTAATCTTTCATACATTTGTCTATCCATCCATCATTCCAACTAAAATCAAAAAATATTTTATTTTCTTTATTCTATTTTCCCTTGTTGATCTTTAGAGCTAGTCCTTCCCTGTGCGATCGATATCTTTTAAAACTACATCGCAACTGTATCCTTGCAGTTATCATCATTTTTCTATGTGATAAGTGGTACTGACAACACCTTTGCTTTATGTGAACAAGTTTTTGGCGCCGTTGATATATAGCCAAATCTTATGAACAAACTATTAAACTTATCAGTAGAAAAGTGGCGAATAGCAAGGTAAGGCCATGGTAAGACATTGACGTAACAAGGATTAAGTTGTGGCAAGATAGTGATATGATGAGGATCAAGACGTGACAAGATAGAGATATGACAAGGTGAAGTCACGACAAGATAGTAATGTGACATGGATGGTGTTATGGTAAGATAATGACACGATGAGGATCAAGATGCGGTAAGACAGAGGCACAGCAAGGTGAAGTCACGATAAGAGAGTGACGTGACAGAGATACGGTCATGACAAGATAGTGATACAACAAGGATCAAGACACAACAAGATAGATGCACAACATCGTAAAATCCATGATAAGATAGTGATGTGACAATGATGTAGTCATGGCAAGATAGTAACACAACGAGGATCAAGATGCAGCAAGACAGAGGTGCAACAAGGTAGTGGCATGAGTGCTGAAGTTGACCTTAGAACATTGAATTTTCCCGCACTCTATAGACATTCTCAACATAGAGCTTTCTCGATTTTTTAGATCACTGAGAAATGATGAGTGTTGAAGTTGACCCTAGAACATAGAATTTTCCCATGCACTTTAGAACCCCAACATGGAGCTTTTATTAATTTTTGAGATCTCCTGGAAATGGACTGGTTTGGTTTAAAAACCTGTGAATGCAATAGAGTTGTTTTTTAGCGTTAGTAGTGTCAATAAATGCATTTTTAACTCCTTGATTGACATTTTAGAAACAAAACATTTTGCTCATTCAATCATGAGTTAAAACAAAGAGAAAATTAATGAGTTGGAGTAATTCAGCCTGTTCTGAAAATATTACGAAGGCGCCTTATGGAAATGTTGAATTTTCCCCTTGTGAGGATATAGCTTTGACTGCCCGGGAGATTCGGCTCCTTTAGAGTTGTAATTTCTTAGGAGAAAAGATTTAGGAAGTAATATTGAGTAAACAAAGGGATATGTGGTGATTAGTAGAGAAATGAGGATAAAACTTATTTTGTTAGTAAGGGATATGCAAGGCTGATTTCCCAAAATGTTTATTTGGAAAATCAATTTAATTTTAATTTCCAAAATGCGATTTAAAAAAAAGATTTGGATTTGATCCTAAAAAAGTGGATGAGAAGAAATCTGCATGTAATAAAAAATGATTATGAAGTTAGTAATGTGTAAATGCATGTTTTAACTCCTTGATTGACTTTGCTGAAACAAAATATTTTGCCCTTTCAATCAAGAGTTAAAGCACGAACAAAATTGGTTAAGTAAGAGAATTAGGCCTTGTCTGAAATATTTGTTGAGGTAGAATTTGTTAGAAATGGTGTATGCCGTAGAGGTAACTAGGGCGATATATATTTATTAGTTATAATGTACAAACAGTTTTCAGATTATTTATATAAAAAATAAATGCATTTTTGTTATTGATCAATGTTTATTTAAATTATATATCTCGCTGGTATCATATATATGTGTTATTATATATGCACATTGATAAGATAAAGTCCATGACTAATTCATAGCATGAAAGTGCGAGGACATAGTGGGAGCTATGTGGTGCACACGCGTGTTACTATGAATAGTCTAAATTTCTCTAATTATAGTTTCATTGAGACTGGACATCAATGAATCGAATAGGCTAGCATGTTTAGGCTTATTCCTTATATTGGATCCAAGCAACCGATCTCATCAGCTGAAGGTGGTACCTTGAGTTAACACATGAATGTATTCGGGTAATACATTAAAGACCATTATAAGATAGACAATTGGAAATAACTATATACATGTGTTGGTGTCACGTCTTATTGTAGTAGATGTACAAGTATCCTCAGACATGAGATACTGTTTACCTTGTGTAGGAGTTGCTATACTTTAGGTCATACTTATTCATACCCTGGTGATAAAGATGATATTGGTGATTACGGGTATAGTGATGATCACTAGTTGGTAAGCCTACTGTGAAGATGGGATCCATAGCTCCTGGTATAGTGACATAATGGGAGTTGTACCTTAAGGCATATTATTGAAGAGACAAACTCATAAACCTCTTATTAGAGTATAAGATTGATAGAACGAGTTTCTAATCAATCTTGATACATTATGGTTAGTGGTGTTCTTCATGAGCAAGTCTAATTCGAGCTAACACTTAATCCGAGCTAACACATGAGCTACGGCTATCACATGAGCTAACACTTAATCCGAGCTCAATAAACTTGATGGTACTTAACGTGATGGAAGGAGTGTATTGTATTGGTTACTATTGCAAAACCGGATCAAGTTACAAGCACGTGACATTCCGAGTATCAGGGGATCGTACGCCTTTGCTAGAAAGCCCATTTGATCGTTTAGAGTTATTGGGTTCCATATCGGTATAGAACACTGAGCCTAAAGGTTCTTGGGTGGGAAGCCAAGTTTAGGCTAACCTCTAGCGGCTCTATATTTAAAGATCCTATGAGGTCACACACTTTATGTATTCATCAGACTAAGTAAAGAACTTATAGACTGGGTCTATGCCGAAAGTATAAAGAAATTCAAAATTGTTGGATGGATTATTAATTGGTTGGACAAATGATAATTAAAAGGATTTAAAGGAGGAGTTTTAGGAAAATTGCACGGAGCGTAGCAATGGAATTTTTCCCCTTTGTGAGTTGGCTCCGTGAACACGAGATGTTCGCAGGTGGGGCCTATGCGGCTGCCCTACAAGCAAAAATTTCTCACAAGCTACTAGCATGTGCTAGCCCTAGAGGCATAGTAAGGTGAAGTCATAGCAAGATAGTGGCACGGTAAGATCCTATGACACTTTGTTCATGCATATATGTGTATGTGGATGAACAAATTTGAGTGTTCACATGTATATTGTGTACTTGGTTAGTTAATTGTTTGCATGAATGCTTGTATGATATTTCTTTTGTTGCTTTGGCTTGGCTAGCTGATGCTCTTATGGTGACTAGGAAATCTTGAGTGGTTGATGTGGGATTCCCTTTGGACTAGTTGATAGGGATGGACTTAGGTCCAAATTGAAGATTGATTTGAGGTTGGATCGAAGCCTAATTTTAAGCTTGAATCAAGCCTTGAGCAGATGGATGAGTTTTCGAACTTTTGATGCTCAAATCACTCTAGCATCATTGACGCTAACATTTATCTTGACTTGATCCATTATTATCGAGCCTCGAAGTTTGCGAGTTACCCCCTATTGTGACAATCCTTCTTGCGAAGGGAAATAAACTATATTCGCCCTTTGCCCCGTGATAAATATCTGATGTTCTTTGCTATTTTGGAAAAGATGTGATGAATTGAATACTTTTTGTTCTAATTTTTGCATAGACTACCGTGACAGGTTTTTAATCTATCAAGAAGTGTCTTAATTTTTACCTGGACTACCATTTCAGGTTTTCAATCCATCAGACTCATTTTTTCTTCTTTTCTTTCCTTCTTTCTCTTTTTTGGTTTTGTTTTGTGATTATGTTGCTTGCGTTGTTTCTCAAAGATGCACACATGTATCTAGTTATAAGTATTCAACAATAATTACATTTCAATGAATGAGAATAACTGGATTACAAAAGTATTCAATAATTTAACCCTTGTTGCTAACCCGCCCTTGCGAATTTTCAAGTTAATAGTTGACTATTTTTCTATTATTACTTTAATTTTTACCCAAAGCGTCCTCTTTTGGGTTTTCACTTTTACGGAATAATTAACAAAAGAATACCCTAATTTTTACTCAATTGTATAAAGAAGGATAGTTGACGAGCTTGCTGTATAATCTCTTTTTTTTGTGGTACTGCTTTTCAATCATTTAGTCAGTCTCGATTGATCGGATTCATAAACTCGTTGCCATTCATGTCTATAATATTGAATGCTCCTTTATTGAAGACCTTCTTGATCATGAATGGGCCTTCTCAGTTTGTCTTGAACTTCCCCTTAGCTTCAACATTGGAGGGTTTCAACTACTTTAAGACCAAGTCCCCTGCTTTCAAGGGTTGTTTCTGGTGTTTGACCTTGTTGTCTACCAACAGGTTCTACCTCAATGGTGATTTTGCTCAATGAAGATCTGTGTAGATCAATTAACAAACTATCCTAGTTTGGAGGCTAGTTCCAACAGAGTTCTTCCGAATTGCTCTAAGGGAATGCTGCATCTGAAAGAGAGAGAAGAACTCATCAACTAGTAATGTTCTAAACTTATATGCAAGTTTAGATTTTAGGCTAGTGAAGCTTCAAGATGGCGCATTGTCATCTTATAGAAGTAGGCTTGGATAGGAGTACTTTAACAATTACCAAGAGGTATTCATCAGGGGTAAGAAGATAGAGCATTATGACGCTATGGAGGAAGCTATAAGGCAGCCATCTAGCAAACCCAGGTATAAGAAAAACTAGTCTAGCCCCGTACAAGTTAAGACAAAGCAGCCTATGGTTCGGTTGGTTTAGGTAAAAAGTGTAGCTGCTGTTCGATTGTCCAAGAGGAATACCATGGCATTTCTCCCCACATGAGCAACCTTGGTTTTCTGTTCACCAAGCTTCGGGAGCTCAAACAGATGGGGAGCTTAAAGAAGTACACTGCTCCTAGGCCCGAGGATAAGAATAACTTCTGCTCTTATCATGTCACTATGGGTCATCAAATAAACAACTGTAAGGAGTTGTTAAAGTCCATTCAGAAATTTGTGGATGATAAGATCATTCACGATCCAACCCTTAAAGCCTAGCATGAAGATGAACACTTTTCCAAACTTTGAAGTAAAGGTGGGAATGATCAGCTCCGGAATGGAGGAAAGAAGAGTGTTAAAATGCATGTTCGAGAGCCTAGGGAAGTTTATGATGGTAGTCAAGTCGGGGATTAATCTAGACCGTGTTTTGAAGATGATAGAGAATGAATCTTGTTAACATGGATTTGGAGGTGAAGTCGAGTGCTCTGCGGGAAACCTAGCTGCGATGTCAATTTTTATCGACAAGAAACCTACGTCACTTCGCATAGTGATGGTTTCATTGGAGGAAGCAATACCTAGCGGGAACCAAGAGTTTGTAATGGAGATTGGGTCAGAATGGGCCCAGATGTAGTTATGGATACGCTCAAGGCACAATCAAGCAACCAGGAGGTTATGTACCGAGAAGAGGTTTCAAATACCAACCTAAATTTAGCTTCTATGTCTATTTTTTATGGGAATGACACACCATCTTCCCACATCTTCAAGTTCTACACTTTGTTCCGGGGGCAGGGCCTTTCACCGGCTATGATGGCAATGCTATATCCTTGTTCTCTGGCGGGGGTGGCAAGCCAATTTTATGAAATGCAGTCTGAGCATATTAAGAGCACTTGGAAGAACATCACTACAGAGTTCCAGTTAGAATTTTTATTCCTTGGACGACCTAGGAAATGCATGTTAGATTTGTTTGCATGCAAACAAAGGGATGATGAAACATTCTTGATCTATCTTTGAGGATGGATGCTTATTTACGTAGTGATGTTAACAAGGCCGACCATACAAGCTGGTGTTTGATTGATGATCAGGGAGTGCACAGTTGGTACTGCCATCATCTATCTAGATTGATAATCCCCGTTATTTGATGAACTGTCTTATCAAGCTCATCATCTAGATAGAGAACGTTTCCTAGGGGCTCACAATGTTTTAACAGTAGGGTCAGGGATACCCTCCAATTCGGTCTTTGAGATGTTATCGATGTCCAATCCAAAGGTGAATGCGTTAACTGATGATGGATAAAACATGGAGGTTGATCCATTGGCCAAAGTTTTCTCGATGGATAGGATAGAAGCCTGAGGGGATGTAATGGAGGTAGACTCCAAGAAGGCACCAAAACGGGTGCCTATTGACATGGATGCTTATATGGAAGGTGAGGCTATTGTATATGGAAAGAAACTGATCAACCTAGATACCTACCAACTGAAGGGGTTATGGGTCAAATTAGATGACGGGTATGACTAGTTCTCATGGGTAACTTGCACCGAGATGGGAGTGATTGAAGAAGGGGTGTTGAGGGTCACCCAAAGTGGAAGAGACTTTCAAAGGAAGGATGTTGTAAAGCTCAACAACTCTGCTCCTGAAGAGATCCCAAAGAGCAGCCTGAACCACCACTCCCCCTAAAAGTGGATGAAGATGACCTAGATGTGGACCCCCTAGTGAACCAGCTCAAGAGGGCTCAAGCAAAGTATAATATTTGGAAGCTGTTTGAGATTTCTCACTAATACAATATGGGGTTAGTAAAGAGGCTGATGGAGATGCCTATGACACCCACTACCTTAGTGGTAGAGACGCGCTATAATCGAGGAAGGAATCACACCCCACAAGCTATCAATTATAATATTTGAACAGTCGGAGTTATCACCAAAGCTCGGAGCACATAATAGAGCACTCTTCATCAAAGTGCAAATTTTTTACCGGACAATTCCCTGTGTAAAGGTTGATGATGGATACTTCCTTAAACCTGTCCCCACTAAAAGTCCTAACCCAGGCTAGGAGAAGACATGCTAGGAAAGTCTGACATTGTGATTTGGGCTTATGACGACTCAAAGAGGGGGTGTAGTTAGGACTTTTGAGGCGGAAGTGACTATAGGAGGGGTAACTTCCAAAGCAACTTTAAGGTGCTGGACATTCCAGTAACCTATTCTCTATTGCTGGGTTGGCCATGGATTCACGCCCTAGGTGCAGTCTCATCTATCTTGCATTAGAAAATCAAGCCCATTCACAATGGAAACTAGTAACCATTGAGGAGGATGAAGAGTCTATCATGGTAGCCGGCACATTCGAAGAAAGGGAAGTACAGGGGCTCAGAGTGGCGGTGATCACTAAGGAGAAGAAGAAAGAGAGAAAAGCTTCGAAGGGGTATTGTTATTTCCCTGGTAGTTTGAAGGCGATAATGAAGAAGCAAGGCTTCATCCCAGGTAGAAGACTAGGAAAAAACCTTCAGGGAATCATCAAGGCCATTGAACCTGCTCTAGCCACCCCAAGACTAGGTTTGGATTTTGCCCCAAATCAGAAGATGAACAAACACAAGAGATCATTGTTTTGCAACATGGTAAGCATTTGTGAAGCCGAGGGGAATAAAGCATATCTAGGAGAACATGAGCTATTAATTCTGTATGGGGAGAAAGCCAAAGGGTTCGAAATATTCAACGATTTATTCAACTTCATGACTGGCAAGTTGATTGAGCTGCCAGAGGTACCCCTGTTGCCCAAGGGGAAATCGATTCTTGCCCTGAAGAAGACAAAAGATGAGAGTGACTGTTCAAGTTTTTAGTTTGAACCCGAGGAAGAGGAGGAGCTTGAGGATGCCATCGTCTCATTCACAAAGGCCATCACCAAATTGATGAAGTAAAAAGGTGATACCTGAGACCAGATTGTATGTGATATAGTCAAACTCTTAGTAGAGAAGCTGGTTCAGGCCACACTAGAGGAAAAGGTGGTTCCTGATACACCCACACAAGTCATGACAACCCAAGACCCTCTGCATGTGGAGGAAGATAATGATGATGTAATTCTGAATATTTCTGTTACTTTTGACATAAACAGTTATGCCTATGAGGCTTACTCAATGAAATCCAACGATTTTGCTTACTTATTTGATGTTCTGCTAGATTGCACTATGCATTCATATGATTATATGCATAACGTCTTTAACATTCATGACATATCATTAAATGAGGTTAATTTGGGTACAAATGAATCACCAAAAATGGTGACAATTTCTAATGATTTGATTCATGATGAAAAATGAGAGATAATAAATGTAATTAGACATGACGTGGTAACCTTCACTTATTTGTATGATGACATGCCTGGGGTTGACAAACAGATTGCAGAACATCATATCCCGAAACCCTCGAATCAGGCCAGTCAAGCAAAAGCTACGTTGCCTAAGATCAGTGTGAGCACTAGATTTTGTACCAGCTGGCATATTTGATGATGACGACTTTCAGGATTTAATCCTTGAATCACACAATTTTCGACTATTGGATCATCTTCAAATGGGAGCCCTCCTCATCACCAATTAAATATTTCAGGCCCTAAATAAATATTTAGGATCGTAAAAAATATTTAAAAGCCTTAAAGGCTGAAAATATTTTTAAGAACCTAAATAAATGTTTAAGGTATCAGAATAATTTGATTAAATTATTTTTTAAACACATAAAATAAAAGAAATAAAAAGAAAAAGGAAATAGAAGGAAAAGGAATGAAAAAAAAGAAAGGAAATAAAAGAAATGGATAACAAATAATAAAAAAAATAAATAAATATAGGAAAAAATGGTATTTGAATAGTACCATAATATGGTCCAAATGCATAATAAAAAAAAAAGAAATTGTACAATTAAATGGTATTGGAAAAATCCCCCTATAAATAGGGGGAATTTTCAATTGGAAGGGGACTGGAAAAATATTACAAAAAATATATTTTCTTTTGCTTGACGAAACAGAGGAATTTTAATTAAAAAAAAATATTTTTCTTGACGAAATAATTCTAACTTTTTGACACCCACTTTTGTTCATCTTTCTTTTTAAAAATATTTTGATTATTATCGGGGGCTAAAACAAGTTTTAATTCCGGATCTAATTATTTTTAAATCAATTGTTTATTATCTTTTTCTAAAAAATCCTCAAATATTCTCAAGCCTAAAAGAAATTTAGAGTCCGAGTTTGATTATTTTTATGATAAAAATAAAACATTTTTCATACAAAAATCAAACCAAAACGAAGGAGGAGCACTCTCAGAAATCAAGTGGATTTGTCGACGTGGATTCGTAACAAAAGGGTAAGCTTCTGAGTTCCTAGAGGTGCTTTTTCCTGTGTATTATATTATGATATTTACTTTTCTTTCCTCCTAAATTCTGAGACGAAATCGATTTTCATCATCGACCTAGGATTTATTTTAATTCTTTTATCGTTTAAAATTTATTTTATTTATTTAATTGTCATTTTATTCATTTTATTATGCAATTTTCTTTTATTCTCTATCTCTTCTTTTTAATCATTTAATTGTGCAGATTCTCTAATATACATGTTAGATTACCCTCATGAAGGGAATTAAAA
The DNA here is from genome assembly GCA_949673415.1 of Euphorbia schlechtendalii. Lineage (NCBI taxonomy): Eukaryota > Viridiplantae > Streptophyta > Magnoliopsida > Malpighiales > Euphorbiaceae > Euphorbia > Euphorbia schlechtendalii. The sequence goes on along the minus strand of CATIWQ010849420.1, from coordinate 4,665 downwards.
TTATTCCTGGATAACGGACCTCACCTTTTACCGTGCTATATCTCATGTGCTAACCTTTGTGGATGCAGGTGGATTAGGTTAAATATATGACCAGGATTTCATTTTCCTTCGGGTATTGCAATTATTTTTTAAAAAATGTAATTAACAGATTAGGTGGGTGGTTACATCCCCAAGGTTCTATAATTTATTAATTTATTTTTCTACATTTATTTACAACACTATGTATGTATTTACGGCAAGCATGCGCGATAAATCATATCATAAACACGAAAATGACATAAGTTTGAATATGCATAATTAAGAAATATGGTTTTCTGTAGATGTAATTTAATGTGATCAACAAGAAGTAAGCAACTTATCCCGAGAATCTATGTGTCTTAGTGGGCCGTCCCCTAGATGAAAAGCCTCACAGGACTGTAATTCTTAGAAGAGCCAATCTAGGTGGCGACTCTACACAACGAGATAGTGATTTCGAGTTTTAACCGATCTAAATTGTTTTCATTTTCTCTCTTATAAACCTTTCGGGTCCCTAACCCGATATTATATTTTCACAAAAAAACCTTGGTGGTCCGCTCCTCTCATTCCAGTGCACTCTCAGCCTATCTCTTTCGTGTAGTCCGCTCACAGTGGTGGCTCTACTGTGGATATTTTCTTAAACTTTTATTAAAAGGTTTTAGATCTTGGATAAGTGCCTAAAATTGTTAATCACATTATTCCATATTTTCTTATTTATGACATATTCATAATTTTGCATTACAATAGAGGAGATTATCCCGTAAGTTTAAGGTACCTTATCACTGTGAAGCTTTATCTTGTACTCATCTTCCTCCTTGAGAAAAGATAGTACTTGAGCTAGTAGAGCACTTGTTGCCATACCGCGTGTACCTCCCTTGTCAGAACCTGTTTGGGGAAAGGCTTGAAGTATATTTTAGTGCAACAAGAACCTTCTACATTAGCAACCCAAAAGCAAACCTCATGTAGATAAGCCATAGGCATTTTCCCTAGGGTTTTACCCAACAAATGATCATGCATTACATTTTTCCTATAGGTGCGCTCCTTAGTATCCACATGGTACTAAGATGAACTAAACGTAGGATAGAGACTAGCCATAAACTCTAAGTGTGAGTTTTATGGTTGGAAGTTGGACGTTGCAAGCTATGTGCTACGTGTTTATTGCTTTCGATTCATCATGCATTGTACAAATATGCCATTCTAACCATGAATCTTAGTGCAAACATTTGAACGCGCACACTCATGATATTAAAATAATGTAAAACAATGTAACATAACATGTTCTCATCATCATACTTAGGATTAGTTGACACTCGAGATCGTGTCACCCTAGGACAACACAAACCAATTAGAATCATGAAGCATCATTTACCCTTTTTCAGTGAGATGTCCACTTGACATCTGACTCTTAGCCCGCACGGGGCAAACATACCCTCATTTTTGCGAGATTTCCACTCGATGTCCAACCCTTAGCTCATACAGGTCAAACATACCTTTATACCCAATTTATTGCGTGATGTCTACTTCACATCCTAAACTTAGCCCACAAAAAGCGATAACATATCCCACACATTACCTAAGAGATGTCCACTCGACATCATAGCCCACATGGCGCAATCAGACATACCACATAGCCCAAACGTGGCAACTACCTACCCAAACCAATTTTCCCACATAGTGTGATGTTCACATTGACATCCGAACTAAGCCCGTAATAGGCAAACTTATTTAACAAGTCTTACCTTACCAATCTTCAAGGGTATACGCTTAATACCCGAACCATTCGCCCACATGGGGCAACGATTCATGCATCACCGCATACCCTCAAAAAGTGATGACCACATTAGCATCCGAAACAACACCCTAATTGGACAAAATAACCAAATCATTCATTTAATATCTACATATGGTAGTTATTTTCATTTTATTTTAATAATTATCCGATTTCATTAGGGTATGTCACACTGCTTATCTGAAATCAAATTCGACCTCCTCATTCCATAATATCTAGTCACAGTACAAAATCTCAAATTATTGACCTATTACCACAAGGGTAACTTGGTCACCTCACTTCATCTACAATACATCATTCATGTTACGCTATCACACGGATAGTGTACAGATCTCGAATCCACTCCAAAAGGGGCTGGATTTTCACTTTCACATTTTATGTAACGACTAACCCATTTGTTTCAAATGGATTGACAAACACATTATTTATTTCGCATCATAGCATATTAACCCCTTGTGAATACATCCATAACATTAACATCTCACGTATTTTTTATACATCTTAAATCGCATCACTAATCTTACATGCATGGTCTAATCTTCTACCTACGTATCTTAGCTTGGAAAGGCCTACTCACAGCTTAGTCCGCATTTCTCCGATCATGGCTAGTCTGGAGGGGGTTCCTCACACTAACTCCAGTAAAGACTCAGGTTCCGATTCAGATTCAATTTAGTGTACATCTTTCAATTTTAATAGCATGGTTTGTTTCCAATGTATTAACAAACACATTATTCATTTCGCATCATAGCACACAAACCCCTTGTGAATACAACCGTAACATTAACATCTCATGCATTTTTTTCACATCTTGAATCACATCATGCATCTTACATGTATGGTTTGTTCTTTTACCCGTGTATCATAGATTGGAAAAGGCCTACTCGCTGCTTAGCTCGCATTTCTCCGGTCATGGCTAGTTTGAAGGGGGTTCAGAACACTAACTCTAGTGAAGATTCGGGTTCCGATTTAGATTTAGTTTAGCATTCATGTTTCAATTTTGAGAGCATGGCCGATCCACGAGATGAAGTTGCGGGGGTGGATCACCCCTTTCTTACGAAACAAAATTCTCAACAGTCACATCAACCATCGGTGAGTACCGAAATTGCAACTACCCTTAATGCTTTTGCAAATAGCGACCAACTAGCATAGACTGTTCAGTAGCATGATGGGATAGGTCAACTCGAATAGAGGGTTCATGATGTGTTGTCTAACCCGGTCGTCACCCTTAATATTGACGGTCTGACTAGTCAGCCTAGAGCAAGTGGACCTCCTACTTCTCATATGATGCATCCAGCTCATAACACTATTCCTACTGCCTTTTACCAATTCGGGGCCGGATAAAGTCAGCTGAAGTAGAATCAGACTCAGATTGTTAAGATGGGATATAACTTTCCCAATCCTTCCCAGAATCAATTCTTCTCAGGATAGCCTAGACAGTCACTATTCACACCAAGACCTTTTTTATCAAGGAGTGACCCAACAACCTATTCCTAATTGGAGTGTGCCAGTTGCTTCACAATTCCAGGTTATCACTCAACTACCCAATTTTACGTTAACTCCCAAGGGAAATACATTTCCCCAAGGTTAGTATGGCTTTTATCCAGGCATTGGGAACTCTATTCTCTAGCAACCAAGCATGGCGGAAATGTGGTAACAGTTCTTGGCCACTCACGACGGCCATCTCATGAATACATACTCTACACAAATGATAGTCGGGGATGAAGACAGTTTACCACCAAACTTCACGATGCTACAGTTTTAGAAGTATGTGTGTAGAACCCAAGTTAATAGTACTTCAGAGTAGACCTGTTCGTCTGGTGGGCCGGGCCGAGTTCAGGGCAGGCTTGCCAGGTTTTTTTACAAAAAACTCTAACCCAAGCCCATACTTTAGAACTTCGGGCTCGAGCTGGGTTCGGGCCGGGCTTGGGTATTTATATAAAAACTAAGCCCGGCCCATAAATCTTCGAGCTTTAACAGGCTCGGGTTCGGGCCAGGCTTTTTCAAAAAATGAGTGTCCAAACCCGGCCCATTGAACTGAGCTCGGGCAGGGCCGGGCGGGTACCCTGTCCTGCAAACAGGTCTTCTTCATAGTACTTAAATATTTCTAGAAATAGCAAACTGACTAGGATAGTGAAATTAATTGAGTAATAAGTATACTCTTAAATAATTAAGCTAACTTGAGTCTGTTTAAGGGAAAACAACTCAGTTTGCTGAGTAATTAATTAAGTTATAGCTTAGAGTAGGAAAAACTGAGTCTGTGCTAAGTACAAAATAATTTAGAAGAATATCAACTCAGCTGTGCTAAGTTAGCTTTTATTATGTAAAAGCTGAATTCATTGACACTTAGAGAATCAAATGACACATGTGCTACTAACTTCTTCTGTGAGAAACAGAATATTCCTTCGATGCTTTTCAGGTTAAAAAGTGGTGAAATTAATGAAGATTTCTAGTGGTCCTCACAATTTAAGTATGGAATGTTGGAGATTCCTCAATAAAGTCCAACATAAAAAGAATCCTTTGACATGTGTCATTTTCTCAGTGACATCGCATATCTCTGCAAGTGTCAGCAACATCAACCTATCACAAGAATCCACGTTGCACTTCGCGCGCCTCTCTCTTGATCCATTTTCTTGAAGACAAATGAGAATTTCTTTACGAGATTTTATCACACCTCAACATTCAAATTTCTATTTGTAAACGTCCTAGAATCTGTCTCCAATGGAAAGATTCGAAAGATATGAAGAGAAGAGAAATTGAAAAATTACAACAACGAAAAGTTTGCAAAGGCTACTTCGCAAAGCATCAAGTTGAATAGAAGGCACACGCTGACATTCAAACTTGGTGAATCTCCTCGATCTTCT
>CATIWQ010849166.1:0-12433 GCA_949673415.1 Euphorbia schlechtendalii | reverse complement strand
TTAGATAGGGACCAAAGAAAGAGAAAGAGAAAGAAGGTAAATACTGGTAAATAAATGGACATTAAACTAATATAAGAGTTGATCAAAATAAGAATAACGGATGCAAGAGAAAAGATCTAATTAATGCGTGGGTTGATGGATATAAGGGTATAATGGGACAATAATATAATAAGATCCACGTCAGCCTGTGAAAGGGGTCAAACCCGATAACTTGGACTAGCTAGCCTGAATTATCAGGTAAAATGATTATAATAGAAGGTAATATACAAGTTCGTGTATGATAACGAATAAAATTGAAGTTCATGTATCAAACTGATATTGACGGTATAGTTGACGTACTAAAGGTAAAATTAACTCGTATAATTAGCTCCCTAACTCGGCATATTTTTTAATTGGAAAGAGAAAATAAAATATTGACATTTTTAAACAAGTTAAATCAATCAAAATGTGACATGTAGCACTGAAGGCATGCGACTGCACTTTTACAAAGTATAAGGAATTTATGTTGATTTTTAAAGTTGGAAACAAAATCTAATGAAAATGTCAAGATGACTAACTATGCAGTTGGCCTAATTATTAATTTCGGCTAAATGCACCGTTAGCTCACCTGCCTTATTCCAAAAACCTACTGCTCCCTAAACTTTTAACGTGATCCTGTAGCTCTCTTAACTTCCAAAAATGATCATTTTACCTTTGAACGTCACGTGTCAACTTCCGATTAGAATGAGTTTCAAAAAATGACATTTATCTTGATTTTACATCTCCTATCAGACAACGTATACAAAATCATTTTTTAAAAGGTAAGAAATACGAGGTCCTTTTGAATGATTTGACCATAAATTTACACCATACTTAAAATGGGTGGTGTTGAGGTGGGCTCCGGCACCCCCACACTCCAGCAGCCGATGGAAAACGTGACGTGGAGACCGGGGGTGGGAATAATAGATTTTTTATACAAATGCAATATTGTGAAGATTTTCTATGCAGAAGTATTCACTTATCCTTGCTTAAATTTAGAGCTACTGTCAAAAAGAAAACCTCTCTAAAACCCCTTCAATTTCCATCTCTTCTCAAAATCCTTTCTTGTTTGTCGCAGCACCAAAATGCAAATTTCTGTACCCTTTACACCCTCCAAAATCCCATCAATTTCCCCATTCAATTGTCCCATTTCACACAAATCCAAACCTACTCTACGGCCTCCTCGCCATCTCCATATCACAAATTCCATCAATTCCCCTCCTTTCGACTCCGCCAGCTATTTATCTTCAATTGGCCGCGTTATCGAAGAGCAAGAAGAGTACAGAAAAGCTCGCTCTGAGGTCATCCGTAAAGGAGTTGATTTGGAAGGTTACTCTATCGAAGGACTCTCCATTGGTGGCCACGAGACTTGTTTGATAATTCCTGAATTCAAGTGTGCTTTTGATATCGGTCGATGTCCTCTTAGGGCTATTCACCAGAATTTTGTCTTCATTACTCACGCCCATCTCGATCACATTGTGAGCTTTTCACTTCCTTCTCTCTTTAATTTCACGTTCCTATACCCAGTTACATATGAATGCCTGTTATAGTTAAGCCATTAGCTTTTTGTGTTTCATGTGATTTTCCATTTGCCTGTGTTTAATCTTATATGTTGAACTCAATAGTGGTCGTTAAAGCTATTCAGATCCAAAGTCCCTTTTAGTTTAAGTTGGCCAACAAAATGATAAAGTTCATTTGAATGCCTAAATTGGGTATTTATTCTTAGCATTTGATAGCTTTTTTGGTGTATGTTTTCAGGGTGGACTGCCTATGTATGTGGCTAGCCGTGGCTTGTACAACTTAAAGCCTCCAACAATTTTTGTGCCTCCTAGCATCAAGGAGGATGTTGAGAAGTTGTTTGATATTCACAGAAAGTTAGGGCAGGTGGAATTGAATTTTGAGTTGGTTGCACTGGATGTGGGTATGTTCCCAATCATTTTTGCATTACTAAGTTTGTTAATGTTCAAGCTGTAAGACTTCATAAGCTTAATTTCAGGTGAAACTTATGAATTGCGGAATGATATTGTGGTTAGACCATTTAGAACTCAGCATGTTATACCAAGCCAGGTGTGTGTCATTTACATTTTCTTTAGTTTCCTTAAAAAGTGAAATGGTTAACAACAGGAGCGAACTTTGACTTTCTAGGACTTAAACTATTGTAGATATCCCAAAATTTTCATCATTATACTATTAAAAAACTAATAATTATATTCTTCTGACAGACACTGCTTAGATTATAAATAATCAAATTTGTTCATTTTTATCCAGGGTTATGTCATTTATTCAATCAGAAAAAAGTTGAAGAAACAGTATGCTCATCTGAAAGGAAAACAGATTGAGAAACTGAAGAAATCTGGCGTTCAGGTATTTGGCTTTCTCGAAAAGGGTCTTGATTGTGATCTCAAGTGGACAATATATATTCATCATCAATTTTCCTTTTAGATTACAGATATAATGTTGTCCCCAGAGGTGGCTTTTACTGGTGATACCACAGCAGAGTACATGCTTGATCCACGTAATTCAGACGCTTTGAGAGCAAAGGTTCTTATTACTGAGGTATAAAGAGATCCCTTTTAACTTCAATAACATCGACTTCTTGTTATTATGTGGGAGTTTGAAGTCTAATGCTGAATTGTTATTAACAGGCAACTTTTCTAGATGAAGGTTTTAGCGTTGAACATGCAAGAAAACACGGCCATACACATTTGTTCGAGGTATAAGAACTGCCATTTTTCCCTCTCATGTTACAATATCATAGCTGTTTGATGTGCCTTACAAGTTACCTCTTGTAGTGGATATGTATTAATAGTATTATTATTATTAATATAGTGAAGAGTCTAATAATAATACCTCTGCAGATTATTAAAAATGCTGAATGGATTCGGAACAAATCTGTTCTGCTGACTCATTTCTCCTCTCGCTACTCTATAGAGGTGAGCATTGGACTGAATTAACTTGTCTGACACATATTAGAACACAGGGTAATTAGACAAGATATTGATGCTTTGCCAAATTTGGTTTAGTTGGATAGTTCATCGTGAGCTTCTTATGGAGAATTTTGTTATTTTTAATTCTAATTCTGAATCTGAAATTGTCTTGATTCTGTCAGAAAAAAAAACTTCCCGGTTGATCAGTTAAGGTTTTACCAATTGCAGGACATTCGTGAAGCTGTAGTGAAGTTGCAGTCCAAGGTATCTGCAAAAGTTGTTCCTCTAACCGAAGGTTTCAAATCAGCACACTCTTAAATAACCAAGCTTCTTTTACTCTCTGAGTTGTAGAAAGAATGTAGCCAGTTGTGAAATATTGCTCTAGTTGTAGTAACATCTAAGCAATCTGATTTTGAAGTTAGGTAAAAATCAACAGAAATCATACGGTTCATATGCGTGTAGAGTTGTTTAGAAATTTTGTAGAGCAAATGCTTGGAGAACTCCATATGATGTATTGCAATGATCTGATTCTGAGGCAAGCACTAAAAGAATTGGCTTAAATGCTGTCTTAACCTCTATATTTTTCAGTTTTAACACAGATGCAGTGAAATTCAGGTTTCCGCCGTATGATCAATTATCCAAGATAATAAAGTGAAGAATGTACAAAGAAAATTCATAAAGATAAAAGTAGGCGAGGTCTTATCAGTCTTTGAAGCATTTGATACTCCACTTCCTACAAAATTTATGCTTTACTGACAAGAAAAAAGAAAATGCAACAAATCAACTGTTGTTTATATATCTCTCGAGAACCTATATATCACCAACTTACAATAAGCCGAAGATCTCTGAATAGCATAAAACACTATTTCAACAATTTCAAACATGAATAAGAAAATTGTTCATCAGCAATGCCATCTGTGGCATCACCACTTCACCTATATAACGCATAAATTAGTCTAAGCTTCTCATGGACTAACTTTAGATGCCCAATCGTATCAGTTTTAAGAAAAAGAGGTGAACAGCAGAGATGTATTTGTTCCTCCAAAGCCAAATGAATTTGACATTGCAGCTCTTACTGGCATTTCCTTTGAAGCACTCAATGGGACAAACTTATCCTTGAATATAGGGTCTGGTTTAGCGAGGTTCAGTGTCAATGGAGCAACTCCCTGAAACATGGGGAACATTTCTGTGATGGTTGTTGCAAAAGCTTGTTCTATGTACGAAATCATTGAACAAGCAGCAACATGTTCAAAGGGGAACTCCAGAAAAGTTTATTGAACATATAATTCAAATAACCGTTACACCTGAAGATTTGGATTTAAGCATTCAAAATTTTTATTCAATAGTAAAGAACATATTCAAGTGCATGCAGAGAGAATATGTGTACAGTAAAACACAAAATCGTTCAATCATGTATACCATGCAATTCCTTCTGAATTCTGATTATTATTGTCAAACAACAAGATAGAATAACTTACATTGTTTATGGCTAAAACGGAGAAAATTGCTTCAACGGCACCAGCTGCTCCAAGGAGATGGCCAACAGCACCCTGAATTATATCACCAAGTCAGGAGAAAAATAAATACAAGCACGTTCATTCTTCTTTGAAAAAAATGTACAGAAACATATGTCAGCATATTATCTATGAACAACATGGGTAAATATTGTCGGTCACGAGAAATTCTAAATGATTAGCAGCAAACACCAGATTATTATTCTCCCAATTTATACAAAAGGTAGAAACACAGTTACACAGTAACAGATGGAGCGATCGAAATGGCTAGGATAACTTGAAGATAATACAACTGAAAATATTGCAAGTTCTTAACTTTTGCTATGGGTGCTGTAATTCATTCTATAACTAAAATAGCTAATGTTAGAAGGTTTCTTGAAAATTATGTCTCAAAACATCCATGTAACCGAAAAACAGTCTTCTGACAATAAAATATTTGCAGAAAAATGCTTATGATGTGGTGAGTTATGTTGTAGACTACAGTCAATCTCAATCAAATAGTGCTATGGCAGTACAAGACCAGACACTTTTTAAAGTATGTATGGTTCAGTTCCTAAAATTACCTTTGTGGAAGACAATGCCAAAACACCAGATGTTGCATGTTCAGAGAATACGGTTTCAATTGCTTTAGCTTCTATAGCATCACCTGGAGGTGAAATAATCAAGGAGAACACGTACACAAGTTAAGCACACATTCTCAAAAATCAACTTTCACATTGAATATAAGTAACATGAAGGTTGGTTCACAACTTTACCCAAAGGTGTAGATGTAGCATGAGCATTTACATAATCCACTTGATTGGATTGAAGACCAGACTGCAATAATCAAACAATCATATGAAAAACCAGCTGACTGCCAATGATACACACTGCTATAAATATTTACAAACATTTGCAATCTCAATCAGCAAGGTACAAAAGATGGCCTTAAACAATTAGCCATGCAAGTTGGGTAGTAAAAAGACAACAATTTCACAGACAGAAGAATTAAATCTACAAGTGGTTTCCTTGCCTGTTTCAAGGTACGCGTCATGGCCAAAACAGCTCCTCTTCCATCAGCATGTGGTTGAGTGATGTGATACGCATCACCTAGAAAATATTAATATATTTGTGAATGAATTAATTAAACAGTGGGAATTGTACACACGAGTACGTTTCTTATAAGTGACAAACAACCTGACATCCCATAACCCCGAAATTCTGCATAAATTTCGGCACCTCTTTCTCTTGCATGCTCAAGTTCCTTCACAATATAAAGCCCCAAAGAAAATTAATTTAATAGTTGTACCAAGAATATATCAGAGTATTGTATTAAAAAATTTGTTGACTTACTTCCAATACAAGAACACCAGAACCTTCACCTATCCTGTGTTCTTATTCAAAGCATAACTTAGATGGCAACGCAAGCAAAATCAAAATGCATAAATTAAAGCTAAACATGTTGCAAACCATGTGCTTACACAAATCCATCTCGGTCACAGTCAAAAGGTCGTGAAGCTTCTAGAGGTGTTGAATTGAACTTTGAAGTCAATGCTCTTGACCTGGAATAGAACACAATATGGGCACCAACTTCAGGTAAACTGATGAAGACTAGTCCCATTAGTAAGGAAACTATGCATAATTTAGCAGATATTATGAGATGACAAACCAGGGACGAGTACAGAGATCATAGTAAAAACTTTATACACGTTGCTGAAGGATGCAGAAGAAAATGAACCTTATGCTATCTTGGATTGAAAACTTTTTTTGCATGTTGTCATGATAAATTGATAACTACAGCCAAACGGATGTGAGACGGGAAATTTAAACTATGAAGAGCCATCGTTAAGTTAAGAAAAAGAGTGCACTCCAGAAACTGAGGTAGTCATAGTTTCTTGGCATCAATTAAAATGGCCAAATCAGAGAGGATTTTGAAAAAAATATCAGATGGCCATCTTTTTCTTTGAACCTATGAATCTATGCATATATAGTACAGTAGCACTCGAGTCAATAATTGCAACGTCACCATATTGAGTATTTCAGATCATTTACAACTAGTAAAATATAAAAAAATATATGCACACAATGCCACGCTTCAATAAGTTGGACATTAAAACCATTACTTTGTACTCATAATCAACTATTTGGTCCCATTCCACAAACACTGTGGAACCTCACCACCCTTGAAGTTGTAGATCTCTCTAGCAACCAATTTTCTGGCAGATTTCCTTTTCAAATCAATCAGCTCACTTCTCTTCAGGTGTTGCATCTTTCATCAAATAATTTGGAAGGATTTATTCCCATGTATTGACAGATATGGGCACATGACGACAAAGCCTCTTAATTTCTGAGACACAGGAATCACGCAAGCAACTAAGGTTATGACTAAGACACTGAATAGCTCTTTGAGATTTCTTCACAGTTTTAAAAAGCTAGACATACTGCCAAAGTTCAAAGAATCCAAAAATCTGGAGTAAGGTGAAAACAGATTATCAAGAATTTCTAACAAAAAGTAAATGTTTGGGCCTTTAAGGAGAAGAAAGCACGTACTAACCACTACAAAACCAAATAAATTCCAGTTTCTTTGCATTGATATACTATCATTCAGGTTCAATCGCAAGTCAATCCATAAGTTTACCACATGAATTTAATCTTTTACCAATAATTTAAGCAAATGAAAGGATAAGACTTCTGATAAGAAGGTTTTTTATCAAAGATAAATACCTGCAAAATCCTGCTATTGATAAAGCATCGATGCTGGACTCTGTACCTCCAGCCACCATAATATCAGCATCTCCAAATTGAATCATTCTCGCAGCATCACCTATGGAATGTGCCCCAGTAGCACAAGCAGTTACAGCAGCATGATTTGGTCCCTATATCCAAAGAAGGATCACACTGATATATTATGCCTTTAGTGTAAAAAGAGTGCTCGCAAGAGGATGAAAAGAGATTAATGGTTAGAAAGATCAATTCTTTGCAAAAATTTAGCACTGTCAGGAGTAATTATTCATCAAAATTTTGAAAGGCAAACAACCTTGAAATAAATAACGCGCCGGTGAATGATTTTGTTATTAAAATGAATACCCTTGTAAGCTCATCATGTCATCCACAAACAAATGAAATGATGGGTATGGGCATTATGAATGTACCTGGAATCCATATTTCATGCTCACATGACCAGACGCCATGTTAATCAATATCCTTGGAATAAAGAATGGACTTAGCCGACGAAGCCTCTGCATTAACAAAGTTTAGATATATGTAATGTGTTTCCATCAGCAGATCAGAAAAGTGGAGAGAGTTATGCATATGGAAGGATGGAAATGGAAAAAAAAAGATAACAAATAAAGCCTTTTCACACCACTCAAAAATATTAAAGGAGAAAATAAGTTTACCTTTTCACAAATCATTTGTGATGCATCGAGTATATCAGTGATACTTCCGATTCCCCCACCAATGGAGACACCCTGGTATTCTTCATGTTAAAGAAAATATGCAATCAAGAAATTGGAAAAATATTTAAACAACTAAAATTTGACCACAACAAGCAATTACTGTTTTCTCCTTCTGCTCTTGTTCAGTGGGTAGCCAGTTTGCATCTTTTAAAGCTTCATCCGAGGCACATAGAGCATAGCCTATAAACCTTGAGATAGATCTATGGTCCTGAAGAAGAGAAATTTCAATGAAATAGATGCTATAGCAGCGTTCAGCGACATGAATCAGAAAAACTCCACATATCTAACTGCTGCTGTAGAATTAAGAATGCACGCAAAGAGAATGTGATATTTGCCGTATAGAACAGTATAAAAACCAATTCAAGTGATGAAGTAATTATCTATTAATTCTGCTCGTGTAATGAAAATTTGACGATAACATACTACTGTTTCTATGTCCGTGTGTTCAATGTATTCTTTCCAATATTTTAGTTTGAATTCTTCAATTCCAATCAAGAAACCACAAGTAAATATTGTGAAAAATCCTTCAGGTTAACAGGGACCAAATCGTAGCATATGAATATCAAAGTCGGTAAAGTTAACAAATGAACCAAAGAACTAAGTGGTGCCATTCAATAAACCTTCGAATTAAGCCACAAATCCTTATTGAATTCACCAGGACCGGTTCCACAAGGCACGATTGCAGCAACTTTGGACGTCAAACTATCGAATGTATGCAACCGAATTTCAGTATCAAAATTATCCATTTTGAGATCATCAGGAGTTATTGCTCTGATCCCACAGTTCCCCTCAATCAACCTCTTCCATGTCATATCCACTCCGCAACCCAAAGGAGTTACCATCCCTAAACCTGAAAGAAACAAGGAGAATAAAACGGATTCCCTAAAATAGAGAAATGAGAGCGCTTTCAGGGAAAGGAAGTACGGAGTTACCGGTGACAACCACTCTGCGAGGAGTGAAGGAAGGGGGAGGATCAAATGGTAGAGAGGAGGATAAGTAACGAACAAAATTAGAATAATATGGAGATGATTTTGATAAACTCCGCCAACGACTGACTGCCATGGATAATCTTGCTCTACTCTCCGAGATTGGCGCCGCCGCTGCTCAATACACAGTCTTTTTAAAGTTCACTTAGCCGCAACTTTTGGTTTTTGCAACACGGCTTCGTTTTAGTAAATTTACACATACAAAATTTTGGTGTTTTAGAATAATAGTTTGTATATAAATTGTTTCTATATTAAAATAATTTTAATCAATATTTTTAAAAAATAGCATTGGAGTTAGATAACTTGTACAATTGGTGCTCTCTTGAACGATGGAAATCATACAATGCTCTCGTGTACAAGTGTCTCCACAATTAACATCTAAGTTGGTTTGGAGAAAAAATATTGTAACTTAGTACACGTGTAATTTTTCACGTAATATTTTACAAAACACACTAATAATTACTTTGAAACTACAAATTTTATACCCATTCAAACAAAATTTAACCGAAAATCATAATAATTTATTGTTAACTACATATACTACTTCCAGTGCCGAAAGATTGTCATTTTAGTCAATATTTCATTTTCCTTTTTGTTTATCATTCTCACATATTAATACCGCATTTAACACTCTTTTTCCTAATTTACCCTTGTATTAATTTAAAAAGAGATTAAGTATAAAATGAAATTATAAGATAATAATTAAAAAGATATATAATTTTATAATAAGTAAAAATGATAAACTAGTAATTTTAATAGAATAAAAATGTTTTTTATATCTTGATGACAATCCTAAAACGAAAATCTTTCGACACCAGAGAGAGTAGAGTAGAAATCAAATGAGGGTATATTGCACGTAAAAGAAGTTATTTTATTATCTCTTTAACTAAATTTTATAATAATGTTAGAAATAGGAAATTATCACAAGTTACTTCCAAAGTTCTTTTGTACTGGTTTTTTATGTTAGTCTTATGAATTAGTGTTTACTTAATTTTCTGAATAAAAAATGTAGAGTCTACATAAGACAGAATCACAACAAATTCAAAGAGGGACTTGATTAAATCCGATCGGTTCAATGTATCCATTAAACTGAGACAATGGTGCTTGAAGTGCTTAATCTAGAACTTAATGGAATATGATACATTTATCTGCAAAATTACAGATACAGCTTTCATAATAATGATCCAGTATACATTAACCAAAAAGAATAATCGCATAATTATTAAAAATTTATAAATATCCAAAAAAACCTTTATTCCATCTGAAATCCTGCACAACAAACGCTCAATTTCTTTGTATATGCAAAAAGTTATTAACAGCAAGTTTTTTTATGCAGAGTTGGATTAGCAGCAAAAGAGACTCATCTTAACTCCACTTTTAGCTTGCTCTCTACTTGCTCCCTTACATTCCACTGCATTTCGATTTCTCAAGTTAACAAATTGTTTAGATTATCTTTCTAGTGGAAATCAATGAAATAAAATACCTGCAAATTGTTAATTTCCTCATCAGTGAGTGAGCGTTCCATTGAGCGGTAAGCAATCCTATAGCAATGGCTTGTCATTCCTTTCTTGTTCGTAAAATTATCTATCAACCGCACCTGACCCACAAATAACCAAATTCCAATAGCACCATCAAACCATATATTTACTTAGCCAATGAATCTACAATATTAGACACTACCCATCGATGCTACTTATCGAAAGTCACAATTATATCCAGTTTTTCCTAGGCATATTAAACATGATTATTTCTATATCCACAAGGTGATTAACTGAAAGATTATTGTTGTGAAATAGGACCAAAATGACAAGGTGGTCGACGAGACTGACTCAATCAAAGGCTTCACAAATTTATAAACACTCAATGCATACCTCCTCAACAAGATCCCCAGCAACCCCTCGAACAATCTCACATAAATTGTTTTCGGTGAATGATTCGCTGATCCAGAAACTCATGTCTTTATAACATGGAGGAAACTGCAAAAACAAATATAGCCGTAAGACTAGTGTCCAACTCACCCTATCTTTCTAAATTAAAGAAGGCAGGATGTGAAAAAAAAAAGGAAATAAATGCATGAAAACAGTATTAAACCTTTGAGAACGGCTTGAATTTGGTACCCAACAGGCCACTAGAAAACTGCGTGCAGAAAGTAAAAAACAATTGTTACTCACGCATCTTATGATTAAAGAGGGCGAGCTTGAAATGAACTAAACAGGTATACATGTGACAGCGCAGAAATTTAGATAACAGTACTGTGATTCAGGACTAACCTGGGAAGTGAAACGCTCATCACTAGACCAGAAAAGCCGGATATCAGGTATGTCAAATAGAACCATAGCAAGACGTTCCAATCCAAGTCCAAAAGCCCAAGCAACGTTATTAGGTCTACCATTTCTCTTTAGAATTTCTTGCTCAGTCACACCACAACCTAAGACTTCCAACCAGTCATCCTGACAAATCATTGGCCAACACTTATTATTGAAAACGATACACCTCAAAGATATATAATAATTAGACCAACTTATAAAAGCAGTACCACTACTAGAATCTTGTAAAAGAAGTGACTGTGCATATGTATATGACAATATTTATCATTGTTTATAAGAAAACGAAAATACTGAGCAAGACTCTACAGCAACAAAGAGTTACTTACAAACCATCGGCCTACATTGGTCTGGAGCAATGATTCAATCATGAACTGACATGTTGCTAATTGCAGTCCTCTAAATCTTTTTGGGGATCAATTGACTCTTCTTAGTGTCTTTCTAGTGATAGCTTTATATGAAACAAATTTTAGCAGCTTGTCCCATTATCAGAATGTTTGAAATTGAATTTCTTCGATTTGTATGTGGTTATGCTTTGACCACTAGACACATCTCTTAGCCATGAGCTTTGAATTATGGTGTTATGTTAATAGATAATCCCCAGACTTTGATGTTGTTTGATATAAATGAAAACTGAATGCTTTAAAACTGTGTTGAAATTTAAGTCTTGCCAAATTATATGCAAACAATATAAAATAATATAATAGAATGACAACCAATAAAAAGAAAGTATTAAATTTTTAGGTTTGAAATTTTTCGTGAATAACATCACAGGAAATATGTGTGTGAAGGGTGTATGGATCATTTTTATATAAACTCTAAGAATTTAGCTTAAAATATAAAAGGGTAAACTTCAAAAAAGTAGCACGTGGTTTCACTCATTTGCAAAATAGGGTCTGAGGAATTTATTTTTGCAAAAAGGGGTCTATGGTTTTGAAAAATTGACAAATAGAGGTTTCTCATTAATAAATTATATCACGAAAATGGGTAATCTTGTTCGTTTTTATCTGAATTTTTGCGAGATGGTTCATAAATATACAATACACATCATTGATAAATTTTGTAATTTTTTTAATAGTCTAGATATTTTTTTTAATTAAATTATGATAATGAACTTTAAAAAATCATAAAAAATAAAAAATATTTCCGAAATTTACTCAAATCATGAAGTATAATTTTAAATAATAAGGTTTAACTATTAGTATGTTAAATTGTTTCAAATATTCA
>CATIWQ010849098.1:0-13249 GCA_949673415.1 Euphorbia schlechtendalii | reverse complement strand
TTTAGTTATTCATTGTATGAATTCAGTAACCTTGTAAGTCTGTAAATAGGCAATAGTACTCTAATAAAGCATGCCGTTATTGTTGAATGTTGATTAATTCAAAGTCTTGCAGAAGTTAATTTGACTTGGTCTTTTTGGTTAGCCGTTAGTGCTTAGTTAATTAGTTCCTTAAAATATGTAATCTGATTCTGATTTGTTCTTGGTACCATTATTTTCTCCTTTTAATAAGTCAGTTTGTTATCATATTAAGCCTATTTAAAGGCAGCTTTGTAAGTTAATTGATAATGCAATTTCCAGTTCAATCCATTCGTACTCTCTGCTGCAATTTATTTGTTTCTTATATTTTCTGTTCCAGCCAACATTGTGGTATCAAAGCACAAGTTTGATCTGTAACTGGGTGTGTAATTCATAGCGATGTGCAATGCTATGAACATTTCCCAACCATCAGTTCCAATCTTCCAATGTGGCAATTATGAATTTTGGAGTATCAAGATGAAGACTCTATTAAGTCTCAAGATATGTGGGACTTGGTTGAAAATGGATATGATGTACCCGATGAAGAGGTCAGGTTAAGAGAAAATAAGAAGACAGATGCAAAGGCATTGTTCTTCATCCAGGAGGCTGTTCATGAGTCAATTTTTTTGAAAATTGCAACAGCAACTACAGCTCAAGAAGCTTGGATGACTTTGCAGACATCGTTCCAAGGCTCCTCAAAAGTGATTCAAGTGAAACTTCAATCTCTTCATCAAGATTTCGAAACATTGCACATGAATGCAGGAGAATCAGTGTAAGATTTTTCACCCGAATTGCTGGAATTTTTAATCAAATGAGATCGTATGGAGAAAAGATTACTGATCAAACTATTGTTGCGAAGATATTGAGGAGTTTACCTCCAAAGTTTGATCACATTGTAGCTGCTATTGAAGAGTCAAAGGACTTGGCTACTTTCTCATTTGATGAGCTTACGGGATCTTTGCAATCCCATGAAGCGAGGCTGAACAAAAGAGATGAGAAGAGTGAAGAGAAGGCCTTTCATGTAAATGGCTAGACATCAAACCAACGAGCTATGGGCAGTAGGGGATGTGGAAGAGGTGGATTTCGTGGTAGAGGTTGTCGTAAAGGATGAGGATGAGGATGAGGACGAGGTGATATGCAGCATAACGGAAGGTAACCTGGAGGCTATAAAAGTGGAGTCCAATGTTACCGTTGCGACCAATTTGGGCATGTGAAAGCTGATTGCTGGAAAAAGGAAAAGCAAGCTAGCTATGTAGAAGAAGAAGAAGAGGAGCTAAAGTTGTTCATGGCTTTTCAAGATGGTACAAATGTTTCTAATAACATTTGGTTTCTTGACAGCGGCTGCTCAAATCACATGACTGGGATAAAATCCTTATTAAAGGAGCTTGATGAGTCTTCCAAATTAAAGGTGAGGCTTAGAGATGACAAGCAAATGCAAGTAGAAGGGAAAGGCACTGTAGCAGTTAACAGTGGTAATGGTAACATAAAGCTCCTTTACAATGTTTATTTCATTCCTACTTTATCTCTAAATTTGCTAAGTGTTTGGCAACTCATTGCTAGTGGGTATTCAGTTTTGTTTAATTATGCATCTTGTGTGATTAAAGATAAGAAATCAGACCAGGTCATAGCTAATGTTCACATGACACCAAATAAATTGTTTCCGCTTGAGATTTTTGATGTTGAAAATCATGCTCTTGTTGTCAAAGATGCTAGTGAGTCAAAACTATGGCATTTACGTTATGGGAACTTAAATGTAAATGGTCTGAAATTGTTAAGTCAAAAGGAAATGGTTTTTGTTTTGCCCAAGATTGATTCCATAGGTGTTTGTGAAGGATGCATATATGGGAAACAATGTAAAAGGTCATTTCTCATGGGGAGGTCGAAAAGAGCTGTTAAATGTCTTGAATTGGTATATGCTGACTTGGTTGGTCCTATGAAAACTCCATCACTTGGTGGTTGTAGATATTTTTTTATTTACAGATGACTATAGTCGAATGAGCTGGGTGTACTTCCTACAAAACAAGTCCAAACATTTGAATTCTTCAAAAACTTCAAGGCATTAGTTGGAAAGCAAACCGGATCCAGTATCAAGACATTGCAAACTGATATAGGAGGAGAATTTGTGTCAAATGAATTTAATCAGTTCTGTGAAGAGGAAGGTTTGCGTAGAGAATTGACAGCTCCTTACACATCGGAGTAAAATGGGATCACTAAGCGAAAAAATCATACCGTTGTGGAGATGGCAAGAAGCTTGTTGAAAGCAAAAGAGCTTCTTGATCATTTCTGGGAAGAGGCTTTAGTAACCTCTGTTTACTTGTGGAATTTATCTCCAACAAAGGCTATTTGGAACAAGATGCCATATGAAGCTTTGCATGGAACAAAACCTTGGCAGAGCCATTTAAAAGTTTTTGGTTGTATTGCATATTCTTTGATTGACTCACACAATCGTAGCAAACTTGATGAGAAATCAACAAAATGCATATTTGTTAGTTACTCTTCGCAATCAAAGGCGTATAAATTGTATAACCCAACTGAAGAGAAAGTTATCATTAGCAGGAATGTTATTTTTGATGAGGAAGCAAGCTGGTGTTGGCACAAGAATGCAGATGGAGCTCAATTAAATGATGCAAGTGGGGTTCACTTAAATGACATTCGATTTGAAGATCCAACTCCACAATTTAAAGTACAGCAGCCCACTCCTTCAAATTCATCAAATTCCAGCAGTCAAAGCACATCTGAAGATGAAATTTCACCAAGAAAATTTCCTCCTTTGGCTGACATTTATGCAGATACACAAGCTTTATTTGTTGCTGATCCACGTTCCTTCGAAGAAGCAGTTCAAAAGGGAGAATGGCAAAAGGCAATGAATGAAGAAATTGTAGCAATCCAAAAGAACGAGACTTGGGAGCTAGTAGATCTTCTTGAGGGAAAGAAAGCAATTGGAGTAAAATGGGTCTTTAGAACAAATTTTCAAGTAGATGGTAGCATACAAAAGCACAAGGCACGACTTATAGTGAAAGGATATTCACAGCAGTAAGGTGTGGATTATGATGAGACATTTTCTCCCGTTGCATGATTTGAAACAGTGAGAACCTTTCTATCTATTGTAGCTCAATTGAAATGGAAAGTGTATCAATTTGATGTCAAATCGGTATTCTTAAATGGAGAACTACAAGAAGAGGTGTACGTTGCTCAACCTGAAGGATGCATACTCAAAGGAAAAGAAGATAAAGTTTACAAGCTGTAGAAAGCTCTTTAAGGCCTAAAACACACTCCAAGAGCGTGGTATAGTAAGATAGAATCTTACTTCACTGGAAATGGCTTTGAAAGAAGTAAGAATGAACCCAATCTTTATATGAAGAAAGATGTTAAAAATGATTTTCTCATTGTTTGCCTATATGTTGATGACATGATTTACATGGGTTCTTCTTTTTTTCTTATTGACGAATTCAAAGCTAGCATGAAAAGTAAGATTGAAATGACTGATTTGGGTGAGCTGCAATATTTTCTTGGGTTGGAAGTGAAGCAGGTTGAAGATGGCATATTCGTATCACAACGAGAATATGCTACTGATCTGTTAAAATGATTTAACATGATTAGCTGTAAAATTGCATCTGCACCTATGAACTTGAATGAGAAGTTGCAGGTTACTGATGGTACTGAGCTAGCAAATGAGAAGTATTTTCGAAGTTTAGTTGGAGGATTAATTTACTTAACACACACGTGACTTGATATAGCTTTCTCAGTTAGAGTAATTTCGAGATTGTTACATTGCCCATCGAAGCATCATCTCGGAGCTGCAAAACGAGTATTGAGATACATTACTGGAACACTTGATTTCGGCTTATGGTATGGGAAAACTTCAGAATTCAAATTGAGTGGCTACACTAAGAGCGATTGGGTTGGATGTTTGGAGGATCGAAAGAGCACATCTAGTTATGCTTTCAATCTTGGACCAGCTGCTATAAGCTAGAGTTTAAAGAAACAAGCATCAGCAGTGTTATCAATATCTGAAGCGGAGTATATAGCAGCAACATCATCAGCTTGTGAAGAAATTTGGTTGAGGCAAATTTTGTTAGACATGAATCAAGAGCAGAGTGGGGCAACTCAAATATACTATGATAGCAAGGCAGCAATTGCTATGACAAGGAATCCATCCTACCATGGAAGAACAAAGTATATAGAGCTTCAAGTTCATTTTATCAGAGATCTTGTAGCAGAAAATTCAATTTCTTTGAGTTATTGCAATACGAATGAGCAGGTGGCTGATATCATGACAAAGTCTCTTCCAAAAGCCAAGCATTTTTGCTTCAGATCTCTACTTGGTGTCTGCAACTTTGAATCAAGGGGGCATGTTGAATGTTGATTAATTCAAAGTCTTGCAGAAGTTAATTTGACTTGGTCTTTTTGGTTAGCCGTTAGTGCCTAGTTAATTAGTTCCTTAAAATATGTAATCTGATTCTGATTTGTTTTTGATGCCATTATTTTCTCCTTTTAATAAGTCAGTTTGTTATCATATTAAGCCTATTTAAAGGCAGCTGTGTAAGTTAATTCATAATGCAATTTCCAGTTTAACACATTCGTACTCTCTGCTGCAATTTATTTGTTTCTTATATTTTCTGTTCCAGCCAACAGTTATCTCAGTGTATTGAACCGTTCATACAACCAATTTTTCCCCACGGACTCAAATATAAAGTCTCGATCCTTCTAGTTTCCAAGGCAAGCAATTCTGTTATAAAGGACTCAAATATAAAGTCTTGATCCTTCTAGTTTCCAAGGCAAGCAATTCTGTTATAATCTTTTGTGGTCTGCTGGTAATGTTATCACATTTTTATATATATGTATATATTTTCATCACATTTGTCTCTGTAATTGGGAAGTACATGATTCACTTGAAACATTTGAGCTACAAAAGTTTTTGAGGGATTCCGATTAATTAACTCTTCGATTCCATGCAAAGTCTGATACCCGTATAATGCCAAGCCCATCGTGCACTTCATTCATAGGCTATGTATTTTAAACTGAAATTAAACTAAATCAATTTCGGTGTAATTTACATATAGAGTTAAAACTGAAATAAGTTTGAAAGAAAAAAAGCCCGATTCTACCAAAACCAAGTGAAAGTCTTCGCTAATCAATTGGGTTAGTCTTTGTTTTGGTCTCCTAATGATTAAAGTTCCTTGAGTGGGGGAACAGTCTTTCCACGGCCTTTATTTTCGGCTCAAAAGTCCTTTTAACTATTACAACATTATAAACCGATTCCTTGTCTTGTTTGTTCTTTTTAATAATTGACCTCGTATATTTGATTTGATTTAATTGGTAAATAATTCGAATTCACCCCTTATTTTTACTATTCATTTAATTGAAAGTTTCAACAAGACATATTATCTTGTTAGAGATTATAAGAAAATTTTATTATAAAAATATTACCTTTCGGCCTGAAGCTGTAGATGAAATGGTTTGATGACATAGTGAGAAAATATATGAGACTTGGAAATCGTAGGTCCATTTATTGACAAGATATCATTACATAGTAAAGGGAGAAAGTGAGTATTCTTTATAACAAATCTAGTTTAGTAATCTTATAGAGTATCTAAAGGGGATTAATTCGGAAACTACTAAAACGTGTTCCTTTTTCTACAAATGGAATGTTCAAATAAGATTCAGATATCATTGTCAAATTTTGTAACTTGTAAGGCATGTCTGAACATCGTTCAGTATTAGTCATAAATGAACAAAAGTTAATTGGTATCAAAACTTTCTACAGACAAATCGACTTTGAATTGACTTGAAAAATAATTTAAAGTGTATAAATTAATCAGGAACCACGCCAATTTACAATGACTACTTTCATAATGATGATGTCTTCCATACCACTTGAGATTGCTGCAATTGTGGTTATTGGCATCAGCTTCTGCATTCACACTTGCAATGGCGAATGTATACCACTTGAGCACAAAGCTCTTCTGGAGTTGAAGAGAGGTTTCAGGGATCCTTCAAACAGGCTTGCATCTTGGGTTGCTGACACAGATTGCTGTTCTTGGTTCCGAGTCATCTGTAATAACTTCACCAACCATGTTCTTGAGCTCCATCTTCAAGGTGGCACTCTTCTTTCTTTGGAAGCTTACTATGACACCTATCCCTCGGGTAGTTATGAAGAATATCAGGAGAAATTAACACTGGGAGGTAATATGAGTGAATCTTTACTACAACTAAAGCACTTGACTTATCTTGATCTTAGCAACAATTTCTTCCAGGGAATTTCCATCCCCAAGTTTTTCGGATTTATGTCGAGTTTAAGATTCCTTGATCTGTCTAAAGCAGAATTTAAAGGAGCGGTTCCTCATCAGCTAGGAAACCTCCCCAATTTGCAGGGTCTTATTATTCAAAGAGGATTCTTTTCATCCATATATGTTGACAGGCTGGATTGGGTTTCTGGACTTTCATCTTTGAAGTTTCTTGACTTGAGTGGAGTTATACTTGGTAGAGCATTCGATTGGGTGGACAGTTTAGGCAAACTCCCCTCCCTTGAACAATTAAGCTTGTCAAACTGTGGCCTAAATCAAAATAATCCTATTTCCAATGCCAGCTTTTCATCCCTTTCCGTCCTTGATTTGTCGGGTACATTTACTAGTATTTCAAGTCTTAATTGGATTTCAAGCCTTGCACATTTGACCTATCTTAATCTTTCAGGCAATGCTTTTAGGGGCAAAATCCCTAGACTTCTTAAAAATTTAACTTCGCTTAGAGGACTTGATTTGTCTACAAACTTATTCGATTCTTCCTTGCCTGATTGGTTTGGTGGTTTCACGCAGCTTGAACATCTTAACCTTAGATCCAATATATATCTGAATGGGGAAATTCCAAGTTCCATTGGGAACCTCACTTCCCTTAACACACTTGATTTGTCCTTTAATGCTTTCAAAGGAGAAATTCCGAGTTCTATTGGAAACCTTGCTTATCTCACTACACTTGATTTGTCTTATAACATATTTGTAGGAGAAATTCTAAGTTACGTTGGAAACCGCACGTCCCTGACTACACTTCAATTGTCCAGTAACGAATTTGTTGGGGAAGTTCCAAGTTCCATTGGAAAACTCACTTCCCTCAATACACTTGACTTGTCCTCGAATCAATTCGTAGGAGATATTCCGAGATCCATCGGAAACCTAGCTTCCCTCACTACACGTGCTTTGTCCCATAACAACTTTGTAGGAGAAATTCTAAGTTCTACTGCAAACCTCACTTTCCTCAATACACTTGATTTGTCTTTTAATAAATTCGTAGGAGAAATTCCAAGTTTCATTGGGAACCTATGTTTCCTCACTAAAATTGATCTCTTCTATAACAACTTTGTAGGAGAAATTCCAAGTTCCATTGGAAACCTCACTTCCCTCGATACACTTGATTTGTCCGCAAACAACTTTAGTGCAAGAGAGATTCCAAAGTCGATCAAAAACCTTTGCAATTTGAGGTCGCTCACTCTGTCATATACAAAAATGAGTCAACACATTAGTGAGATTATTGAAATTTTGTCACCATGTGCCTCAAACAAGCTAGAGATACTGGATCTGTCTAATTCTCAGTTTTCTGGTTATTTGACTGATCTTTTGAAGAACTTTAAGAGCCTTGTTTATCTTGATCTTTCCAATAACTCAATTTCCGGTCCCCTTCCAATAAGTTTCCAAGAAATGAGCTCTCTGAAATCTTTAGACCTCTCAAGAAACAAACTGAATGGAAGTATTCCCGCAAGTATTGGTAGGCTTGAATATTTAGAAGTGTTCGAGGTTTCGGAAAATTTGTTGGAAGGTGAAGTTTCTGAAGTTCACTTCAAAAATCTGCATAATTTGCAGAAGTTCAGTGAATCAGGGAATCATTTGATTCTAAGGGTAAAATCTGAATGGATTCCTCCATTTCAATTTGTTGATGAATTACAGTTGAGATCTTGGAATGTTGGGCCTCAGTTTCCCTCTTGGATTCGTCACCTCAATTATTTGAGCTCCCTTGACTTGTCCAGCTCAAATATTTCAGGTTTCCTTCCGACTTGGTTCAACAACTTCTCTTCCTCTCTGTCTGATTTCAACATATCTCATAACCTCATGTCTGGAAAGATTTATAATTTATCTAATGATTTTTTGGTCATTGACTTGAGTTCAAATCATTTTGAGGGTCCTTTACCTTTCTTTTCTAATTATCCTATTTGGATAGATATTTCCCACAATTTCTTTTCAGGATCGATACACAACTTCTTATGTAATACAAACAATCTTGCTAGCATGATTAGTACAAATGTTCTTGTTCTAAGAGAAAATCTTCTATATGGAGAGATGCCAGATTGTTGGATGTATTGGCAGGAGTTGATAGTTGTAGATCTGAGCAACAATGATTTCATCGGCAACATTCCCACATCGATTGCTAGTTCAAAACATCTAAGGATGTTAATTCTTCACAACAGTTTTACTTGCGATATCCCAACCACGCTTCAAAATTGCACAGATTTAATCGTACTCGACCTGGGTATGAATGAGTTGAGGGGAGAAATTCCAAGTTTGATATGGGGGAATCTCACGGAATTGAAGATTTTGAATATTCGGGGGAATAAGATCCATGGTCACATCCCTAAGGAGCTTTGTAAGTTGACTGACTTGCAAATTTTGGATATTGCTAATAACAATCTCAGTGGAAACATACCAACGTGTGTTGGTAACTTGAAGGGCATGTCTGAAAAAAAAAACTCTTCTGCATTGAAAATTTTCACTTTAGGAGCTTCGAAACTAATAGGGAGTTCCTCGATTGTGAGTAAAGGGCAAGTGTTTGAATACAGTACTACCCTTGCTTTCGTGCAGAGTTTAGATCTTTCCAATAACAATTTGGTTGGAGAGATTCCCGAAGGAATAACAAACCTCTCAGAATTGCAATCTTTAAATCTTTCGCACAACTTTCTGAAGGGGAGAATTCCCAAGGACATGGGTGCTATGAAACTAGAATCACTTGATTTGTCTCAAAACCTATTGTATGGTGAAATTCCTCAAAGCATGTCTAGCATGCATTTTTTGAGTAATTTGAACATGTCCAACAACAATTTATCTGGACAAATTCCGTTGAGCACTTACAAAGTTTGGAAGCATCTAGTTTTATCGGCAACAACCTTTGCGGGCCTCCCCTCACCAAGGATTGCAACAAGAAAGAAGCAACACCCCCTAGCAATGGAAAAGGAAATGAAGATCATGGTCATGAAACGGGAGCAGTGGATTGGTTCTACTTCTAAGTAAGCCTCGCGCCTGGATTTGTGGTGGGATTTTGGTGTGTGGTGGGTCCTTTGGCTTTTAACATGCGGTGGAGGCGTTCGTACTTCAGTTTTCTGGATCTGTTATGGAACAAAGTTTGGGTATGGTTTCATGTGAATGTTCTCACACGTGTAAGGAATTATCATTCCTAGAGTTTTAGAACAAGGATTCTGTGTGTTCGAGTTATTTATCTTCAAGTCTAGATTGTGTGTTGTTTGTTGAAGTCTACCTTTTGTTGTTGTGTATGTTGTTAAATTTCACAAGACTTCAGTAAGGTACTTGGAATTTCATTTTAATGACGTGTAATAATCATTTCTGAGGGTGTTCTGTGTTCTTTGATTGTTATGCTTTAGAATACTAAGCATATATCCGAATAAACTTTGGAAAATTTGACTTTCTATCAACATTTATCTTATCTTATTCTATAAACCATTGCAGTAACATACTATCCAGAATCCAGTTGGATAGAATATTTCATAATCTGTCAATGAAATATATGAGACTAATTTGTTAGTTCGTAAGATGAGATGAAAGAATAAATCTTGAATTTAAATTGTACTCTTTCAATTTCTTAGATATATATATATATGTGTGTGTGTGTAGAAGTTCTGCGGTAAATTTCAATTCCTTTCTTTCAAATATCAAACCGATCGATTGTAAAATCCACAATAGTTACAAAAGGATGCTGTAATTTGCTGGTAGTAAGATTAAACTATTCGATGTCTATCTAGATTTTATATTTTTTGTTATACTACAGTTCATTTGTGTAATGAAAATAATTATGCGGGTGATTTTCTTTTCAGTGTCGCTGTGATGTTAAGCACTGGACATAACTACTCTCTTTCTAATATATCAAACATATATAAGGTGTCCGAAAATTAGCATATCACATTAGTAGGCTTTGAATTAGCAGTAGAAGAATGTTGGACATCAAACTTAGGTTCTAAGGGAATAAAAAGAACATATGAACGCTATGATTGACATAGATGCAAAACATTGTACATTATTATTGCACTTTACAGTAACAGAAACAAGTGCCACCATTTCCTATAATTATTTGCCTTCCTAAAATTTAGCAATGGCAACTTAAAACAATTCTAGACTCACAAAAGAGGCTTAAAAGCATGTTGAAAGTAATAAACTGTACCTCTCTACAAAGCAGATCACCATTGAAAGCCAGATTCCAGAAACATGCAAAATGGATCCGTGCAGCACTTCGATGATATTCCATGCTGACATATACTTCGCAAGGACTGATACTGTACTGAGGGTTCTCTTCCTTGATGAATTACATGGTAAATTTAAAAAGAACGGCTCATTCTCAAATTTCATGATACATGTAAGGGTGGTTTCAGTAGCATAAGGTTTTCTTGCTGTATGAGTTGCATATGTACGCCTTAGACTACCAGGGCTCGGAATTATTTCCAAGAAAATTTCTAGGATGTGAAGGCTCGCTCCAGCCTTCCTCCATCAATATTAGAGTTAGGCGTGTCATCAATTTCTCTTCAGCATCTTCCTCCAGATTGCTATATTTGTTAGATGGCTTTTGCAATGTCCAAGTTTGCTGCAAAAGAATTCCAAACAAAATATCAATTCAGCTCCTTCGAAATCCAGAAATTCTGGAGTGATTTTTTCTCATAGATAGTACACCTTCCTTTCTTGATACAATTTGAGATATTGCAGTGATCGATCATAAAATCCACAATGGTACAAAAGGATGCTGTAATCCCTTAATTCTTTTGGATCAGATTCAAGGAGTATTAGACGCTCACACGCTGCAAAAATAACACAGATAGCTTGTCCAAATCAACAAAGTAACAAACATCCTACAGAGAAAAACTAGTGCACAGAGCATAAATATAATTTCCTTTTCTGACGACGACATCAAAATCTCCTACTATACAAAAAAAATAGTTTGCCAAGTCTACCTTTTCTCCATAGTGCTCTATTTATACATTCAGATTACAGATTCGCTTTCTACATTCATGAATGACACAGTATTATCTGCTCAGGATAAAGTATGCCAATGGGAATTGGAACCAAGTGCAATGTAACATGAGTAAAGAACTAAATATTATCATCTTTGAGGTACCTGATAAAGCACGTCTCATATCCCCAAAGCGTACACTAGTCCATACACCACGGTCTAGCCTATGCTGAGCAGCCTTTGCAGAAGCAAGCTGAAATCCACTGCAATAGAAAAAAAGGGTTTAATTGAACACTTAAACTCAACTAGTTCAATGAACCTGACGGCTGCACCTAAGTAGATAATCATAAAAGAGAGATGGATGAATAAAAAGGCATCTGAGACGTTGAGTAGCAATGTGAAAGCCAAGTATCCAAAGTACAAGTAGCAGAAGCACCTTTCTTCTG
The DNA here is from genome assembly GCA_949673415.1 of Euphorbia schlechtendalii. Taxonomy (NCBI): domain Eukaryota; kingdom Viridiplantae; phylum Streptophyta; class Magnoliopsida; order Malpighiales; family Euphorbiaceae; genus Euphorbia; species Euphorbia schlechtendalii. The sequence continues at coordinate 1,574 of CATIWQ010849098.1, read as the reverse complement.
CAGTGATTGATCTATCAATACAATTGGCAGCATCAGCAGCTCGTAAGAATGAACTCTTTGAGTAGTCATTTTGAAACGGCCAAAATGTTTCTTTCAAATTCCTTAAAATCTACATATTTCATTCAAGGGAAAAATAAATCAAGCCAAGAGGACCCCAAATTGAACATAAAATTGACAGCTGAGACAGAAACAGTAGTCCAAAAATGACATGAAATTAAGTTAAACCAAACTGCATTTACTTAAATTCTGCTGCAATAACATGTAGAGAGCAAAAACATACTATTCAAATTAAGCTTTATCAGAGTACACAGATAAGTAACATTGTGGATGCATGATAGAGGAAAAACGTATGATTTCACAACATTGTTAAGCAAAAGTATTTACTAACCTCCTCCAATAGAGCTTGTGTAGTCATTATGTGTGGTTGATCAGAATCCAGACTTTTCAGCTTATGGTATCCTTTGGGAAGACCAAGGCGATCATGAGGGAAGAATATCTCACAGTCAAAATCCAAAAGGGTCCACAGCCGAAGCAACTTCAATATTTCAGAGTATACAAGTGATAGCATAGCAGCTGAACCTGATCTATGAGTCAATACCTGTACAATAGATTAACAAACTAAGATTTTATACAAGCAATGAATTCAACTAATAAGCTATCAGAAAGAATAGAACTTCCATACAGAGTGAAGATATAAAGCTCGTGTATCTAGTTGATTAGCTCCGTTGCTTCTTCTGAATCCCTAATTAGCAATCATCAAATTTCGATTCAATTGGATGAAGATTGAGCTCCTACTTTGGGGATAATTTAAAAAATCAGAGATACGTACCTTCTTAAAATACAAATACCTCTCCAAACTATCAAGAAATTTCTCCGGCGAAGATCTCAGGGAAGAGCTAAATTCGGAACAATACCCCATAGAAAGGTCATACAATCTATCAACAAAAGCATCCACAGGAAGCGGAACCGAAGAATGAGAAACAAGGGAATCATCTTCAGCTGCAATAAAAAGAGCAGCTTTCCCCAAATCCACACGTCTATTGATAGTAATACTAGTTTCTCTCTCAATTACCGTCAAATTTTCAATCTCCTCCATAAATCCCCTCCTCGCATCCTGCACCAATAATAAATTATCTTCTTTAAATTTCCCCAAAATTAAACTCATAACAGAAGTTAAAATCTCAAGAACAAGTACTCTGGCATGTGCGGTGTCAATTCCAGATGAAGCCAGAGCCTCATGCAACACGAATTTGTGGTCGGTTGCCGGCGATCCTCCACGGCAGACTACACGGAAAGACGACCTGGAGAGTTTATATGAAAACGAAGAAGAAGATAAAAATCCGAGTGTGGAGTTATTCATCGTAATCATCCATGGCGAAGAAGCTGACACTGCCACTGAAATAATCATTGGATTATAGCAGAGACAGAATTTCTCAGAGAGAATGACTGTGTATCACAGAAATCAACTTATCGAAGTTTCGCTTCGGCCAAAATATTGTTAGCGTTTTTCGATAAGCCCGTTTCGAAACGCTTCCCCGCTCCATGACAAAAGTCAGTTTACTCCTTTAACTATC
>CATIWQ010849033.1:0-23610 GCA_949673415.1 Euphorbia schlechtendalii | reverse complement strand
ATGGATATCGCGTTTCTGACCTCGCTAGTTGCCTCTCTTGATAAAGGCTCCTGAGTAACTCTTGCTCCTCCTTCCGCGAATGCAAGATCTCGTTCATCATATTCTACATAAGGGCCATGGCCGCATTTTGTTGCTCGCTTTGTTTAACAAGCATGGCCACCACATCTTTCTCCGCGGCCTTCCTTCTCCTTCTTTCCGCAAACATCTCCTGCCCTGTAGAAGCACTTACCTCTGTTTGTTGCTGGGGAATCTGCACGGCCGGTGTCGACGTTTTAGCCTTGTTCCTCTGCTCTGGTGTGTCTAAGAACAGGACGGTCCCAAGGATTAGAGGGGGGTTTTGTTGGTTTGTTTTGGGGAGTAGTTATAATTTTGGGATGAACTCCACCCCCACCGCACCAATTTGGTATCCGTCAGGTGAAGCCCGCGGCCTTCAACGTCCTTGGATCTTGCAAAACAAGTCCCCAGCCGGAAGTGTTTTCTATTAAGACCCTCCGATACTAAAGTTAGTGATTTGGGAGAGGTAATGTGTATTATGAAAATAGCAGTTACCTTGAAAGTGGGAGATTGCCTTACTATTTATAGGAATTTGTATAATGATGGCCTGTGGGACCCGCTTGTGAGCTGTGCGCAAGTGGCAAGCTGCTTGGGGATCTTTTCCGCCGTCGGAGCATTAAATGATTCCCCTCTGCCAGTCAGGTTTGCATTTAATGCGACAGCAGAGAGATGAGGAGTGAGCTGGATCGGTAAGGGTCGCGCTGAAGGTCCTTCAGCGAGGATACGGAAGGTATCGCTGAAGGAGTAGTTCAACCTTTAGAGGCCTCGGCGTTAGCCGAGTATATAAGTGCTGTGGACTCTGCGACGTGTTATTCCGCTGAAGTGTGGCTTGCTGAGGAGCCCCTTCTTTCTGGGCCCAAGTGTGTTATTTGGACCTTAATAGGCCTTGATATCATCAGGTAACTGTACTTTCATTTCATTTCCATTTGTAAGATCATTGTAATCATAACAAAATGGTAAGACCTGCGTGGTTAACTATATTTTAAATTCAATAAGATTATCGAAATCGAATTGATTATCAAACCGGTACATTGATATTGATTACTTTTTGTTAATTCGAAAGCAATTCAACTAATTATTTGTTTAATAAATGCTTAAATTAAACAATATATAAAGATATTCATTTATCGAACTTATCTATAGATAAATATATCAATATATACATATATATAATATACTTTAAAAACAAATATCTTTATGTAGGGGGAAATAAAAAAATCTATCCTTTTTATAAAATTTAATTAATATTTTTATCATGTAGATATAGAAAATATCTTAATAACACTATTTTATTTCATATAGTATATTTTTTTTTAAAAATGAAATAAAAAATAATAAATACTAATAATAATAATTTTGTATCCTGTAGCTATATTATTAATATAGTAAATGTTTTTTCTTTGTATTAATATCATTATCAATGTATGAGCGTTGTGGTGTCATTCTATCGGCTTTTATGTTGGTTCATAAGAAGGAATCGTAGTAAACTGGCTTTCAATGCCATAACAGAGATTAAGGTTGCCCTCTATTATATCATTAACCTTCATTAACATATACAAGTCTCATTTGATTCACAAAATAGAATCATCGAATATATACTATTCCGTTTTATTCTGCGAACGAAACCAAACAAAAAACAACGTAAGATAATGTCTACAACATGTAGTTAGAAAGCAAATGTCTCAAAATTGTTATATGTTTGATTCGCCATGTAGTTAGAAAGCAAATGTCTCAAAAAAAACAACGTAAGATAATGTCTACAATAACATGTCAATAAAACGTAAGGAAATTAGAATGAAATTTCTCAATAAATGGGTTGTTAAGTTAATCAGAAAAAAATCCTCAGTCCCCAATTATCTGTTTCCATCCCTGTCCTCCTTTCAAAAATTACCAAGTGTCAATTTTTATTATATTTTAATAGATATTAATTTCTCTCTCCTGTTTTTTTTATTTTTTATCCCATAAAAATTGACACTTGGTAATTTTTGAATGGGGGACAGAAGATTTTTTCAAGTTAATCGTGTTGGGTGGGCTCAGGCCTGTGCTACGTGGCGATGTCTTGGGAGGGCGAAAAAACCAACGAATGAGCAGTTTGCTGGGTTCCATAACTTTAACAATTGGTCACTTAATTCTGCTGCGGGGCAAGGACTAATGTGATACAGAATCCTGCAACAGAAGCAGCTCAAGAAGTTGAAGTTGAAGCTTCAGCAGAACAAAGAACAAGAAGTCATTACTACTGTTTCCTAAGATTGCTCAAGTATTATGTACAAATCAATTGATGTAAAAGCTCCCAAAATCCAAGTTACTATTTATTGCAATTCGACAACTTTCAACGGATCTGTCAAACCTGACATTGATTGATGGATACTGTGTATGTTTGATAATTGAGATTCCATTATTTCAATTCCAATCAACAATATAAAATGAATTATGCATACCAAAATATATTGATTTTTGAAAATATAATATGCTTGATATTTTGTAACTCCAAATTCTGCAATCCACTTTTTTTTTTGTTGATTTTCTACTTAAAATAAAAGAAGAAACAAATAAAAATTGTAATGTAATTTCATATAAGGTGATCAAATCTCCTTATAAGTTAATTTAAAATGTCATAAACGAGTAATTTTGTTGACTTGATCAATTCACATTAAAGTCATATTATAAAGGTTTCGAGATTTTCCACCCAATTTTCAACAACATGTCTGTGGTCATGGGTAGCTTATGAAGATTGCTCACATAAGATGTTATAACATTCACTGTGTTAATGATTTGTTTGCCAATATTTAATCATATCATTAATTGGAATTTTCCAACTGTGATTTTTATTTGATCTGATTGTTGATTTATACTATATTTGTTAACTAAATCTGACATGTAGTCAATTAATTTTTTAAAGATTAATCAATCGGTTAATTAGTTCAATATAACATATACATTTTTTACGGATTCTTAACAAACACGGAAAAAAATTGTTACCACTAAAGTCATCCTTTGAAATTCAATGAACATAGAAAAAGTTGGATTAAGCAAAATTACGTAAGCATAGAAATAGAGCGCGGCAATGGATTGTTGACGTATTTTGTTGCTCTTCGGCCCCTCTTCGGTAACTTTGGAAAGACTGTAATACCCTTGCGATTGAGCAGAAGACTGTGCCGCTGGCGCTAACCTATTCCTCGGCTGTTTGGTTGGTTCCTGGTTGAAAATTTATTTTATTTTATTTTATTTGGTTGTTGTTCGTAGTTTCTTGTTTTGGATAAAACTATTACTCCGTAGTTAATTTTGTTCTCTATAACTGGTAAACTACCCTCGGTTCATTCTCTTCTCTCTCGGCCGTTCAGCTCTCCTCTTTTCTGTTCCTTGTTTCCCCCTTAATTCTCTAAAATTCAGCTTCTTCAATCTCCCTTCATCACTGATTCTACCAGCAACAGGCTTTCTTTTCACTATCCAGGTATGTGTTTTCTCTCTCTTTGTCTTCTGTAATGCATTGTGCCGTCAGCTCTTGGAATTTCATTCAAGTCTTGGGTTTATCTATATATGTTCAATTTTTTTTTTCATATTGATTATCTCTTAATTCCGTGTCTCATGCCTTGCTTTGGTTCATAAACGAACCTTTGGATTGAATCATTCAACTTCTTCCTCTATCAATTTCAATCCACTTTACTCCGTCGTGTTTCCTTTGGCAAGCTTGTTTCTAGGGTTTTTGAGTATTTAAAGTCTTCTTTGCAGACTAGGAACCCACGGGGTGGTTGAATTGAGATCAGATGAAGAATGATGAATCCAAATCCAGTAATGAAAACACTCAAATTACTAGTGAACAGTGTCGCAATTTGGCCTCAAAAGAACTTGACCTTGAGAAGCAGGACGGCACTGACCAGGTCTTATCAGGGAACGTTGCTCCTGAAGCAAGTTCCACTGTGCACAGCATTGTAGTTTCTAATGCTGAGTCTCATGTGATTCAAGTGATTCCTGCTAACGGGGAGCCAATTTTGGATTCTCCTAAAAAAGGATACTTGTCCAGGACTACAAGCTCTCAAGAACAGTGCAGGTACACTTTTTCTGACATTCATTTCCTTTAGTTCAGTGGAATATATATTTGTAAATCTTCATATTTATTTGTGAGTTGTCTTCTGCTTGATAAATTTAAATCATGAACTTATGTCCATTTTGTTGCTTTGCATCACGTCCTTTTATTTTGTTGGATATAGATAGCTGTTTGAGGAATTAGTCAATATTCCTCCTGCAATTCTGAAAACATGAATTGTGTAGAACTCATTGCATCAAATTTTTTTGGTATTTGTAGTAGAGCATTATCCAAACTGTTTGTGTTGTTTTATATTTCGGAACTCTTGTTTTGTCATTCGAATACAATCATCATATGATCTCATATTGTAGATACATGTTTACGAAGATGAAGAGCGTTATAGTAAAATGTTATCTATAATAACTAAGATTAGACAGAAATTGGAACCAGATTGTTAACTACAACTTGGTTTCCTCGGTATGCCATTCTTCAGAGTCTGTCAGCAGGAGAAGGGCGAAGTTCTTATAGATCTTGGATGCAAATGTAAAGGTGGTCTTTCGAAAGCCCACCGTTCATGTATTGACACTTGGTTTCGTACACGAGGATCAAACAAGTGTGAGATATGCCAGTAAGTTGTTCACCATACCAATATACTATTTCAAGGCATTGTTGACTGTCTCAGAATGGTTTTAACACTTTTTTTTTTTGCAGAGAAACAGCTGTAAATGTGTCAGCTCCAGAATCACATCCAACTGTAGGTATTCCGGGACCGATATGCCCTAGATTATAATAATTGCAATGTACCCCTCTAGTATTTTTATCTTGTGTCTGTATTTAATAAATGCTTAGTGTAGAATTTCATGATTAGAGTTCATCTAGTATGGGCAAGTCTATCTCAGACAAATGGAAACATTGGCCCAAAAAGCATGATATTGTTGACTTGACGATTTACAAGCCAAAACAACTAAAGTACTAAGCAATGAGCATTTGGGCAGAAAATGCTCCTTTCCCTTCTCTTTTCTTGAGTACGCCAATGAGAGAAACCTTTGTTTATAGAACTTGGCAATCCCTGAGGCTACTGTCGACTTCAGCCTCTTGATGCACAACTGACCTTCATATAATCTCCTCGTTACTTTGAGCTAACAAAAGAAGCTGAGTTGTGTAACAAATTTACAGCTAGGTGTTAGAATAATGTTTTGTGGTCATAACTTTATTTATTGCTTTGCATGGGGCAGACAAACTACTGGGTTTGGAGGATGGACCCAACCTTTCGACCACGAAATCCTGAAAGGGTAAGGACATTTCTGTTTTTAAAGTAGAGTACCACTGTGAAATATGTTTTTTTTTAAAAAAAAAGAATATTGGGTTGTTTTTTATTTGGTTGTGTCTTCCTTTTTGAAACAGGGTTGCTTTAGTCCACTATGGGTAGCATTCTCCATCCTTATTGGTGGTCTGCTGCTGGATGTGCTGATCTCCATCACGCTTGGCGTTTCGGCTTTGCCTGTCAACATTATAATTGGTACATGAACTTCTTGACTTGTCAATATTCAAATCCAAAATTTCTGTGCTAAGAAAATACTTGACAATGTTGAGACTGTAGCATTTGGTGAAACTATGTTAATGATAAGGAAGAAACGAAGATGCTATACTTAAATGGTTATGACTCATGACATCATTAGAGTGCTAGTTTTTGTCTCTAGTGTTGTTATTTTGGAAACATCGTATGACAACAAATAAGATCCATCGTTGTTGTGCTAAGTGCTAAAACAATCAGTCTTCGGTCCATCACTGTCCAGGTCTGTTGTACAAAAAATGCTCTCATTTTTCCTGAAAAAAAATTTAAGTTAGTAACTGTGCTATTTCTTTTAGGTTGAATATTTCATGATCAAACTGGATAGTGCAAGTTGTTTGTTGAATATTAGACACTTAAAAGTCAATGATTTGCCTACTGATTTTTGTAAAAGAACATTGATAAAGAATGGACTTTTTGATATAATAGTACAGTTGTGATTTGTAGTGAATAAAGTAAAAGAAGCATGTTTGATGTTGCACTGCATTAGTCTAGTAGTCAATAATATATAGTTGTGTATGTAGGTGTAATTGTAGTGCTCGGACTTGGAACTGCTCTTCGTCTAATCCTGGAATTCTGCCATGAGTGGAGTTTCCGGAGAGTAGTAAGGGAGGAATCTAATGTGAATCTTGGATATCATCCTGCTTTGTAGGTAAACATATGTATATAACATATTTAATTTTATTGTCTATTGTATATAGTTTCAAAGTCGAATGCTGCTGAGCTCACATTCCATACCTCAGTTTGTTGGATATATTGGTTTTCTTTTAATTGGATTCACAAATTTTTGAGATTGAAATTGTAAAATAGTCCTCTTTGGTATTTGGATTCGCTATGGTTAATGCAACTTGTATGCTTTAGTATACAAAATTATCAATCTCATTCATCCATAGATTGTTCCTTGCGTATTTGGTGGTTGTGGTGCCAAAGCAGTAGGTGGAATTAATGATACAGATCATACAATAGCAGTATAGCTATCTAATAGGGAGTTTAACAACGTAAAATTAATCTCCGTTCTTGCAGGAGTCATAATTGTGGTATTTTTCAGTTACTTGTTGTGGGGATGGATTAATGGATCCTACATGTATGAATTTGCAGGAAAGAGGTTAATACAATAAATGTAAGAAAAAACTCATATAGACGCTGAACTTAAGTAGCCCTTATTTATCTTTCCTAATAAAACCTAGCTAAATTGGTAATTATTGGAAGCAATGACTTGCATAAGAAAAAAAGATAAAAGAATTTTTCATGATGATAGAAATTTAGTGGTTGCACGTGTCTGTAAGATATATGAAATTTGCAGGTTATTTAGTTGTTTGATTAGATACCCCGGTAAATTGATAAATATAAATTTCCTATTTAGTAAGCTTGTTAGTTGGACGGGCTTTACTGGGTAATTTATTAGAAATACCTGTCCAAGTTCACACTTTAAAACTTTGAACTTGGGTGGGGTTTGGGTTTGCGATGTTATTCCCAATCCTGACATAAGTTCATGAATTTTTTTTTGTTTTTAATTTTTGTTATACAAAATGAAAAAAATAACAAAATATACATTATAAAATTTTTCATCTAATTGCACTATTTATTTAAAGCTTTTAATATTTTGTTTAGGTTATGTTATTTAAATATAAGTCTTTAATAAGACAATATATAAAAATTTTAAAAAGTTATCAAATAAAATATATAAATGTATAATAAATAAAATTATTATCTATCGGGTTAGGCTCATATTAGACTTTAATTTTTACATAAAAAACAAGTCCAGTTCATAAAAGATTTAGCAAACTCAGTATCCAACCCATAAGAACGGACTCGGACTGGGCTCGTTGGATCCCCAACCCAATGAACAGGTGAGCAATATAACCTAAGTATAGGCTTCTTTCTCCCATTTATTTAATATGTACAACAATAGCAAAAATAACGTCTAAACGCTCCCTTGTTTAGTCTAATCAAGGTACTAGGAAAACTCCTTATACTTGGCATTTACGGTTTTCATCTCAATTTCTATTTCCCTTCCTGCATATGCTATTTAGAGTCTAACAGAGTAGTTTGAATTTTAATCTAAATTATAATTAGCTCATTTTCATCTTGAATTTTGTTTAATCAAAGTTGTACCTTTCAGTTTTTTCATATGCTTGAGAATATATTTTAGGTTGGATTTGATACTGTAGAAGATGACGGAGATCGCAGAGAGAGCAAGGGCAGATCATATTATCATGCAAAAGGCAAACATGAGAACATCAAAAACATAAATAAAAAATTGAGGAATCTATTTGTGGCTTTTATTTCATACTTAAGGGATTAAAATAAAAGGATTGAAGATATTGCCTGCAATTAACCTAATATGTTAGGATTCGGCTTCTATTTTTGTTTTGAACAGATATTTTATTTTCACATGAAGAATTTTATTAAAGTCTCATCTATCTTTCTTTAATATACATTGAAATATAGAATTTGATATGAATAAAATAAATATAGTTTCAGCAATAAATCATTATCTTTTTTTATGATGTAACTTTTTTTCATAAAGTGAGGTTTTTAATTTAAGATACTCATCTAGTACACCGGGATTAAAAACTATGGAATGCATGAAGATAGTCCTATATGAAGTCAATAAAAACTCGTAAATTCATTCAAATTTGTACATGTTAAAAGTAAAATTCTAATAATATGATTTACTAGGAAATAATAACACGCATCCCGTCTCAGTATTCTGTGAACCCTACCAATAACATTCCAACACCACATCCGATGTGCAGTATCTAAAAGCAGTAAAACTCTGTTCCATTTTCCTGTCATTTGCAAAAAAAAAAACAATCTCTTCTTATCGTCATCGCTTTCTCCTTTTCAGCCTCCCCTTTCTATCTCTTCGCCTGATGCACGATTTCTCTCTGTCTTCCATAATCATTCATTAGCTTTCTCTTCACACTCGAATCACAGTTATGGCAGTTCTGTCAGTCGAATCCCTTCCTCTCGGTTTTAGATTCAGACCTACTGATGAAGAGCTTATTAATCACTATCTCCGCCTCAAGATCTACGGTCGTGATTCTGAGGTTCAAGTCATCCCTGAAATTGACGTTTGCAAATGGGAGCCCTGGGATATGCCCGGTTCGATCTTTTCCCACTTTCAGATTCTTGTTTTTTTTTTTCAATTTTATACCATTTCTCTCTTTCTGTTATTTTCAAACTAGGTAGCCAAATTGAATCTTAATGAATTTTACTCCCCTTAATTGACCGTGAATAATTCTTCTTTTTGCGTGTTATTCCCTAGTCTAGGAGATTCCTATTATCCCGCTTATCTTACTAATTTAGAAGTTTAGGGTCCCTGAGTATCATTTACAGCATCAGTATCGCACGAGCTGATTCTTCTTTGGCCTCAGGTCTTTCGGTGATAAAGACGGATGATCCGGAATGGTTCTTTTTCTGCCCGCTCGACCGCAAATACCGCAATGGTCAGCGTTCCAACAGGGCAACGGAGGCCGGATACTGGAAAGCAACGGGCAAGGATCGCACTATCAAAGCTCGAAAGTCAGGATCCAATCCCACCTCCATTGGCATGAAAAAGACTTTAGTTTTCTATAGAGGTCGTGCTCCAAAGGGTGAGCGTACCAATTGGATTATGCATGAGTATCGCCCTACCCTTAAAGATCTTGATGGTTCTGCTCCTGGCCAGGTTGCTTTCCCTATTTCCTTTTTTTTCCACTTTGTTATTTCTGTTAAAATTTACTTCTTTCCTGCTTGTTCAAATGCTTATTGCTAGTAACATTAGGTAGGTATCTACTGTGCTTTTCAACCTGTTTGATTTTTATTGTCAGGACAAATACAATAGAATATTTTAGGTTGTTAGTGCTGAATAACTTCTTGAATCAATAGTAATCAGAGAGAATGTAACTCACTCAATCTCTCCCTTCACTTGGCGCAGAGCGCTTTTGTCCTTTGTCGTTTATTCAGGAAGCCTGAAGAAAAGACTGACATTACAAAATGTGATGAAGTGGAGCAAACTGGTTGCTCCCCTACTACTTCCAAATCTTCTCCTGATGACACATCATCGGAGCTAGTTCAGGAAACAGCAACCTCTACCTTTCAAGTTGGAAAAGGATCAGGAGTTGCAACTAAGTGGCTAACAGATGAATCAGAAAATATGACCCCTAGCATACCTATGGATAGTTGCGGTATTAGTCATTCTGATCTTGAAGATCAAACTGCTGAAGCATCAACAATGGGGGTGAGAATTATCATCGTTACCTGTTTCCATGAAGAAACTTATTGTCGTGAAGGGGCTTTTATTTTATTTGTTATTAAGTACTTTTCTTGGGCATTTTGTAGATGTATCCATTACCAGAGGAAATCTCTAATATATTCGAGCCCAACCCTGGAGAAATTGATTACAAAGTTTTCTCCCCTCTGCAATCCCATATTCATGAAGACCTAATGAACTACGTGGGATCTCCTTGTTCCTTTGATTTTGGCGATAATCACAACGGCTTCATTTTTCAGGATGGTACGAGTGAGCTTGATGTATCCTTGTCAGAGTTGTTGGGTGAAGTTTTCAATAATAATGATGCCTATATGGGTGGAAAGCCTAGCAACCAAATGAGTTATGCTGTCAGAACTGAGAATCCATTCCCTGCTCTTGTACCTGAAGGAGATTTTCATCCTCAGAATAACGGTACATTCCGTGCAGCTGATATGGACATGACTCCAGTACAGGTAAACAGCTTTCATCTGGTAGTTTTTTGCTGCTTTGTGCCCAAATTGCTTATCTTTGTTCATGTTAAAATTTCAAACTGCTCGACATTGACTTGAAAGTTCTTAGTTCTAGTTTTGTTTTTTTTAAGTCATTCAGTAGCTTTTGAATACATCTTATCTTATGTCATTTGAAAAGGTCAATGTGTTGTGTTTTTCATTTACCGAAATGACCAAGTTGGAAGCTTTTCTTATAATAATGGCCATTGCAGTTACAAGCTTCGGTTGGATCTTGGAGCACCAGAGAAGCAACATCATTTGAAAGGCAACTTGGAGGAAGAAGCGACCATGAAAGTTACGGTGCATGGCAAGATGGCCTATCTGCTAACTCTGCAACTGGCTCATCCTTTGGGTTATCCAGTGAAATGGAAAAAACAGGAAATCATGTCAGTGGCTTTGGTGGGACTGGAATCAAGATAAGAAACCGCCAGAATCAAGCATATTCAAATGCAGATAACTTTGTAGCTCAGGGCACTGCTCCAAGAAGACTCAGGTTGCAGGTGGATTCCTCCACTGCAAGTTCTAAAAATGGAGATGGGAGAGAAGCAAGTCACTTGCAAGACGAAGAAGATGAAGTGCAATCAGCTGAAACAGAGGTCAGTATAAAAAACTTCTATAAAATTGAAACTAAAGTCCCCAGAGACATATTCGTCAATAGCTGAGCTTGTAATTTCATTTGATGCAGCCCACAAAAGCTTCAGAAGATGATCTTTGCTCTGATAAGATGACAAAAGAAGGGCTAGAGCAGAAATGTAAGGAGATCACAGAAATTGGATCCAATCTGAGGTTAAGGGCAAAGCAGAATGGTAAAGCTGGGAAGAGTAATGAGAAAGAGTCATCAATATTTGTTGATACATCTTCTTCTCCAGCTATTCGTGTCTACAACTCAGTTGCATTTCACATACTGGGGGTATTGTTGGTGGTGGCATTGTTCGTGTCTGTGTCAATTTGTACTTTGAACGGGAAGGTAGTTTTATAGATTGCATCCCGGGACTAATTATAGCTGCTGTGTACACTGAATATTAGATGACTCTCATTAGTTCAGTAGTGTGTGGTACGTACGCTTGTAGAAATGGAACAGGTGATGTCTTTATTCATGTACGGTATTATTTTTCAGAATAATTTTTCTAGGATCATAGAGATGTTGCTTCACTTTATTAGTTTATTGGCATGGAACTGTAATATTAGGATGGGAGTTAATGTATTTGAGCTTATACTGCTTTATATGTTTTTCTCCAAGAATGGCAGCAGCAACTTACAGCTACCTTCCATGTATGCCACCTGCTCTCGTCAACATACCCGAAATGCAGTTGCATTTGCTCTAGGTGATCTCATGAAAACGACATTGTATTTTATTTTTGGCTCAAGATTCCCTCGTACTTGTTCATAAAATCAATTTACTCCCGAAATTTTCAAATAACCTTGAATTTTCAAAACATCTTTAAATAACCCTGATCTTGCAAAATGTAAGTTAATTTGCTCCCTTAGGGCATAAGAGCATTTCTAACTCTACGTCCCAATTTTTCTTTTCTCCAGCTATACATTTCGAATTTCTCTTCAAACTTACAAAAATCCACAAAATTAAAAGTAATAATAATTTTTTAAAAATAAAATAAGTTTTTTATAAATATAAAAACATTAGTATTCTTAATATATATTCAAAGTAAAAGAAATTAAAAAAAATAAAACGACAACATATTTGGAAAATAAAAATTTTGAAGTTGTAAATAATGTCATTTCAACTTTGACACTTACATTTCAAAATTTAAAGCTCGAAATGAAGTTGGGTTGAAAACGCTTTAAATATCACGTGTCAAATTTTGAAAAGTTTGACTTTTTAAAGATATTGCTTCTCTCTCCAACAACAAGTTGACATGTGGCATTTAGGAGTAGATTGGTTCACTTTTTACAAGTTTTTTAGGGTTATTTGAAACTTTTTTGCAAGTTCAGAAGGTTATTTAGAAATTTTAAAAGTTTAGGGGATAAATAGGTATTCAGTGACAAGTTCGTCTTCATGTATTAAGCCCTTTTTTTAAAACAATGCAAACATACATAAAACTTTGTGTTTCCCGACTTTTCATTAACTACATAATTTTGGAACTCATTTTAGAATTTTTGTTTCAAGGTAAATTTTTTATGATGATATTGTTAAAAATAGAGTCTCCATTTTTTATCACTTATAACCGCTGGATCAATGATATGATAATTGATCCAATGATGATAAGAGGTAAAGTAAAAATAAAGTCACATAGCCCACACTAGGGGTTTTAACTAGCCCAGTAAGTCGTAAACAGTTTGAGATTCGGCTTGGTAAAATCTTGGTCAGAGTTCGACTTGATAGAGCTCGACTCGAGATTGAGATCGGCTCGAGATATTAACAAACAAAACCAAGCATTCTAAAATTCAACTCGATTGCTCGCAAACATGTTCGTATAATTTTTCTACTTAATAAATTAGTGATAAAAATTGTATATATTTGGTGATAAATAATTATTCATATAAGAAATGTATTTTCAGATACTTTTTTTGAAAAAGTATAGCAAAATATAATGTTAATGATGCAATTTTTTTAACTAGTATTGTTATAAATCAGTTTTAATCATCAAAATTGAAACACTTAAGAGCAACACTTTTATTTTTCCTTACAAAAGACATATATAATCAGCTTGTTTAGGCTCGCGAACTCGAACCGAGCTTTTCATGAGCCCGACCTGAACTAAAATTTTCGAAGCTCGACGAGTTTCGAGCCAAGCCGAGCCTGACCATTTTCGTTCACGAGCCGAGCCCAGGATTGTTTGGTCTCGGTTCGGCTCGTTTATACGCTTAACCCACACCTATTTTTAAAGATGAAAATGGTGAATGATCATATTATTCATATGTTTTGACTAAATACTCTGATATCTTCTTATCTTTTGAAAAATTGCTTATACCACCATGTATTTTGTCTTCATTATACTATAACCTCCTTGTATTTGTATTATCTATTTTGTATTAAATTTCTTAACATAATATATGTTTATGGACAAAAATTAGTCTTATATGTCATATCTTAAAATGTTAGGGGTTAAAATAGTCTCTAAAAAATTTATTGTTTTTTTTTCCATGCAATCATACATTTGAATGTTCTAAAAAAAGTCTTATAAATCATAAAAATATATTTTCTGATGATTATAAGCCTCATATTAGTAAAAAAAATAAAAGAATATATATCAATATATACTTGTTATGTTAACAATTTTAATAGAAAAATACACACAACAAAATAAAAGAAGGTTATAGTATAATAAAGACAAAGCATAAGAAATAAAAATAATTTTTCAAAATATATGAAGATAATAATGTATTTGATCAACACTCAGTGGAAGGGAAGTTATAATTATTTACTTAAATTAACACTACTCTCTCTGTTTATTAAATATTGTGATTTTAGAGAAATTTTGATGTTTCTTTTTTATTATCATTTATATTTACAATGTACTTTTTCCTCTAAGTTTTCTAATCTCACCCCTATTAATTTATTCAATTTTTAACATAACCATATTTTAATCTCCAATAATAAGATGAGAAGATTATATGAATCGATATTTAAACATATTAATGAAACTTTAAAAATAAAATAGACTATTTATAAAAGAATAAATTAACAAATCAACTGATTTAATTCAGGTTAAAAACTGTGAATTAATTTAAATATTTAATACATGGACGGAATATAAAGTTAACGTGGAGAGAGGATAAGGATGAGGAATAAGTAAATATAAAAGAAGTATAGGGACAGAGTTATCCAGTGAAGAAGAAGACAAGTAGCAATAGAATAGGCTGCCACGTGTAAGGAAGTCATAGCCCATAGCCCCCGGGAATAAAAATATGGTGGATTTGGTTTTGGTATAGTCGCTGTTACAACTTGACGGCGCCGTTGGTCTAGGCTACTTGTTTCTTGTGTAAACCCCGGAAATTTCAATTCAAAAACCCCTCAGGCTTCGCAGCTGAGGGAATCAAGAGATTAAAAAGAAGATGATTCTTGTGGCGGTATTAGCAGAGGTGATTCAGGAGTACACGGCGGTTCTAGCTAGAGTACTTGAGCACATGTTTTCCGTCGCTACTTTCCCCCGCCGAGTTCGTTTTCTCATTGTCCACAGTCTTCTTTCCGCTGCTTCTTCTTCGCATCCTCCCTCAGTTCCTTCTTAATGAATGAGTGTACAGTGTTTCTCCTTGTTTCCCATCTGTAAATTTCCCCAGGGTTTTCCATTTTTTTGTTTTATTTATTATCTTCTTCTGTAATCATCTTGATGCTCTGCTTTTTCTGTGTTTCGGTTTTCCTTGTGTACAATATTTTTCATTTGTATAATTGATTCTTGACGAGGTTCTGTAAGCAAATTTCAGGGATTTGGAATGGTACAAGGGAAAATTACAAATTAATTGTGAAACCCAAGTTCAGGGAGATGGTTAGAAGGAAATTAAAATTAAAATTTTCAAATGATAAATGCAATGTGATGACCCCAGCGCAGTTATGATCACGTGCAGTTATGATCACGTATAATTTAGATTAAGGTAATAGCTCATATAAAATTACCAGCAAAAACATCATCCTCGTTACTAAACAATACGTTGTTTTTTACGACAAGCCAATGAATTATGGGATGTTTTCTCGAACTTGTGGAATAGTCCTTTGGGAATGGGTTTAGGAGGGTGTTTGTTTTGACTCCTGAATTAAAACGACACTCCTTGTAAGCAGATTTTGAAGATGAATTGGGGCATTTCTTCAAAGTTGTGATTTGTGATTTATAATTTAAAAGTGTTTAAGTGTTTTTTTAATTTTTAATAAGTTTAAAAATAAGTAGTTAAGTGTTTCTGTAAAATGATTTTTAAGTCATTAAAAGTATTTCTCAAAATTGAATTTTAAGTTAATTTTTAAGTTGTTGAATTTTAAAAAGATTATAAAACATATGTTTTATAAAAAGGTATTTGGTTTTGAATATAATATAGGGGTAATATTGTAATTCGTTTGATAAAAAAGTAGATTTGAAAAAAAATCATTTTTTAAAAGTAAGTATTAGCTATTTCTTACTTTTTACTTAAAAGTAACTTTTTTAAATTGAAAAAAGTTTAGAGAAACACAAAACTAACTAACTTTTAATTTAAAATTCTACTTTTAAACAAGTTTGATTAACTCATGTTTTACTGCCGATTATCTTATCTCTTGATTTTGTGATTAAATTGTGCATAATTAGGTACTGGATGATTCTATGAAGAAATCTCAAAGAAATGGAGTTAGCCTTAAGTCAATGTTAACACTGAAGTTAAAGATGTAGTAGTCCGTTAAAAAGGCAGGTTGTGGCTATTTGGAGTTTTCCTAGAGCCAAGGATAAGAGGCTACGTACAAAGGCAAATCTAGAATTAATCGATCAACTGGATTCCAATAGAAGACTTATTGTTTAATTAAGAACCTCATATTTGTCATTTTATTATTTATTTTATTTTTGTCAGATAATTTAGGAATTAAAATCAAAGGGATTTTAATGTTTTGATTTAGGTAAACTTCTTGCCTATTTAGGAGATTGGAATTTTATCCTATTTTAGAACATGTAATGGACAGATTTGAGGATCTCGGTTTTGAACTAAGCTGCAAACATGGGTGTTTTGATTTTAATTATTTTACTTTTCATTAATTTTGAATGTCGATTTTAGTTTTTAATCAAGCTATGCGTATTTAAGTTTATCGTTCTTTCGATTAAGGGAATTACTTGAAGCTATTATCGATAGTGAGGCTTGTTCTTATTCGTATTTTGAATTTTAGTTTTCGAGTCAATACCGACAATATTTCTATTGTTTACCTTTTTCATTTCGTCAATTCGGCCAGCTGTTGTTTATTGAAAGGATGAACATATTGTTATTCTATTGTATTTATGTTATCATGATACAATAGAAGTTATGTAACAAACGAATTCTTCTAGAAGATTCGTGGTTAGATTTGAATTAAATCTTTTCTTTATGCAATCGTAAAGTTTTGATTTAAAGTTGATTCTTACGTGTAAAACCTTTTTGGAATTAAACCTTGTTAGCTATCTGCAAGTGCGTTTCAAAATTTTGAGTAAATGATTTAGTTTTCTACTATCATTCTCATATTTGGAAGAGATTTTATTAATCGTGCTATCGTGATTACACTAATTGACTGATTGATTCAAGAAATTCACATTTTGTGCCTGTGATCGTTTGATATAAAGTTGAAAGTATTCCTTAATCGTAAGACTTTACCCAATTGAATTCTTAATTCCTTTGATTTTCAACTTTTCAAATTTATTTACCGTTGCTTTGCAAACAATTTCAAACCCCCAGTTTTTACTTTTCATTGCAATTAACTGGACATTCAAACAAATAAAATCAATTACGTGAGTTCTTGAGGAGACGATCCCGCTTACCACTATTACAAAATCTATTTGTATAAATGAAAAACATAAATTGATTTTTGACGGATTCGACACACGTCAAGTTTCTTATAAAATGATAAGTGTAAAGTATCTTAGAATTACTTTTCATTTGTTACCTTTTAGGAAAAGAAAGAGAAACATCGTTTTAATTTGTTAATGAAATAATATTTCTTCATTGTCAAAAGATTATCGTTATAAAATTTTTATCATAATAAAAACATCTATTACACTATTGAAATGATTAATTTATCACTTGTACTTTATTATAAAACTCTCTTTTATTTTAAGAATTACCTTATAATTTCATATATACTTAATCTAAAAGTACGATAAATTAAATGACAAATTAAAGGGAAAATGAAATGTTGGGTAAAATCACAATATTTTGGTACCCAAGTGAGTAACAAGGCCAAATACAAATATAGCCCCTTGAAGTTGATCTTAAAAGTCAAATACCCTCTCAATTTTCAAACACACCCCATTACCTAGATATGACCACATTAAACCGGAACTGCCTAAACCCGATCGAACCGGATCGAGTTAAAACCTGGTCAAAACCGGACCGAACCGGAACCGATAATTTCATTCTATATAAGATTTAGGTTTAGGTTCATGAAAAAAAAATCAGAACTGGCGATTCCGGAACCATGGTAATGTCTTGATATACATATATTTGTATGTTGAAAATATACCAAAAAAATGTAAATATTACGAGTAGTAATTCTGGCTTTCATTAATTCAAATTTTTTAAAATCAAGTTGTATCATTGTACAAGTAATAAATTAGTAGCTTAATGTGTGAAGTATGATATTTGTAATGATTTATAACAAGAAATATATGTTTTTTTACGTATTTAAGATAATATATTCTCTTGTAACATATAATAATGTTAACATGAATCAAAACCCAAATGTTCAAAATTAACATTAATTAAAATTTAAATGTGTAAAATTAAATATCTACCCTATATTAAGGTTTTAACTGGAACCGGAACCGTACCTGAACCGGGTAAAAACCTTGTCTAAATCTGAACCAGAACCGGCGATTCCAACGGAAACTGGAACCGGTGGTTCCACCTTATATAAGGTTTAGGTTAAGGTTCATGAAAATTACGAACCGGAACCGGCGGTTCCGAAACCGTGGCCATGTCTAACTAGCAGTATACCAAAATTTCAGAAATAAATTAGAGTATACCTTCAACAACTGCAGATGCTTTATCCCACTTTGTTATACACAATGGATAATTGTTCATTAATGTGCTTTGTGATTTGTAGGAGAGGAAAAAATGCAGGAACATATCACTGTTGATTTCCATGGCAGAATCTCCATCTGTAACTTGAAATTCTATCTTCAAATCTTCTATGTCTTCATTTATTTTCAAGCTTTCAACTATGACCTTTTTGAATTCAGAATAACTAGAAGTTTACGAAATTAAGATGAAAGCAACTTTTCAACCAATGAATTTCATGTTTTCATTCCATGATCTGTAGCAATAGGAATTCGATCCATTATGTAGGTTTTAGAAATCAAAATTCAGTTCGGTTTCTACTCAAACATCTGCTTGTACTTTGAAATCAAATTATTTGAGATTAGAAACTCACTTGATTGTTGAAGATTTGATGAAATCACGATTTGATCTTGAAGAAATCTAGATCTCCTGCACTTTTTGTTTAAGAGAAAATTGAGAATTTGAGGAAGAAGTTACGAGGCTCTGTTAATCGTGTGTTGTTTTTGGAGTGATTCAGTCCTTATATAGGACGTATTAATTATAAAGAGGAAGTTTAATATTGGTATGGAATGACAGTTTTGTATTAGTACATTTATAAAATTTGCCCAATTTTTTTATGATATGGATTGTGAGTCTATTAGTCATGTGAATTGCAACTATTTTGAGGATATTGAGTTTGAGGGTACAGATAATGTCAAAAATGTCATCTTTGAGAAATTTAATATATTAAACAACTTTCTCATCAAGATCAAACTCAACAACCTCAAGTTTGAGATCTTGTCCCATTACTTGAAGGAAAGACTCTCATTAATCTCAAATGGATATTTACAAATCGAAAGTAATTTTGAAGGTATTATGAAAAGATATAAGGAAGATTATACGCTCCATAAAAAGTCATATAGTTTGGAGATCATTTGGTATATGGGTTCTAACTTTAGATGTGTAGATAATACAAAATCCACATCAAGCTACATTTTCATTTTGGTATAAGGTTTTATATTTAGTAAGAGTTTTAAATAGGCTCTTATGTTCACCTATATTATGGAAGCAAAATTTGTAGCTTGTTATGGTGCATCATATTAGGGATTAATATTTGGTAATTTTATCACATAATTAAAGTTATAAATGGCACTTAATAGCCAAATAAAATTATGATAACAATTCCATAGTCATGTACTCCAATAACATATAAGCTCTTATCGATCAAAACCATATTGACATAAGGTTTTTGCTATAAAAGAGAATGTACATGGTGGAAAGATATCCATTGAGCATATTGGTGCGAACTCCATAATTGCGGATTCGCTTGCTAAAGTAGTGATACATAAGTTTTAGGAGAATGCAACTCATTCGGGTATCACACTGTGATAGTATGTTCAATTTTAGTGGGAGTTTGATTATGTAATTGATGCTTTGTAAGGTATGAATATATTTATGTTATAACTCAGTTTCTGCAGAAAATAAAGTTTCAAGGTTATCACGCTCTGTTTAACATATATATTATATGTTTGATCTCAATAAAGATGACCGGTTGACAAACATGATAGATTACATAGCATGTAATTTTCAACGCTACACTCCTATAATTGATCTATGTCATTTAGGAATATAAATTAATGTGATTGATGGTGGATTGACTCACGATGATTGTGATGATTATTTCTTAAGTTCTTGATTTATATGACTAATGGACAATATTTTTCAGAATACCTTGTATATAACTTCAACTTTGCACTCATAAGGATGTACACGTTGTTTTCACTAACATAAGTTAGCCAAAGTGGGAGATTGTTGGACTTATTTTACAATAAATCATAAATAATGAGCTAAATATGTAAACAACGATTATGTATGATAGTCATAATAAATAGTCAAGATTAGTTTGTGGTTAAATACAAAAATATTGACTATTAAGATGTCAATTTGATCGTAGGAATAAAATGTAGGGTCATAGTGCAAATATCATTTTGTTGAAGGGTTAAAATAATAACTTGCCAATTCAGTTTTTTTATAATTAGGTGGTTGGTCTCCTGAAGAATGTAACAAATTGTAAACGATTTTTTATGGATCTTCTGGAAGATCAAGTCGATCCTTGGTTATTTCAAGACATCATTCGTCAATCAATATCGACAATGTCGAGTTAAGGTAATTTTATGATTATGATTAATTTCTTGATAAAATAACATGAATGATCCTGACTTTTCAGTTTCGGGAATTTCTTTCATGCACGCTTCACTTTATCCGTAAAAAATATTCAAAGAAACAATCAAAGCCAAAATCCAAGTGTAGCTTAAATGGTATAGTTCTCAAAGTGAAGGTGGGAGATCCTGGATTTGATACCCAGCCTCTTCAAAAATCCATATTCTTAGAAAAAAACCAAATCCAAATCCAAATATTCACTAACAGATCACATAGCAATAAGTTTGGGCATGGACCAGGTTCAAGTTGGACCTAGTCTAAAATTGGTAAGCCAAATACAACCCAACTTAGAAAAAATAAAAGTTGGGATTGAACCAAGCCGTGCCTTTATAAATAATCAATTTTCAACATATAATATGTTTAATCGTCAGATGAAATTTGAAACTGTCAACCTGTGTGAGCAACATGTATTTTTGGCAAGCAAGAGGTAAGTAACAATCCGAGTGAAGAAAGGGAGGAGAGAAAATGAGACATATTATATAAATATGATCTACTATCTTCATATTCTATATCCCTTTCATATGTTTTCCATATACGCAATTTGACATGTGTTCTTCTCCTTTTATAAGGGAAATATTACAGAACATAGGAGAGAGAAAATTAACAAAAGTAAGAAAAAGTATTTTAGAAATAACCAAATAATTTTTCAAAAATTCTTTAAAAAATTTATTTTTCAAAAGACTTGTTCCAACAATTGTATTCAAATCTTTTTTAATCTCGACACCAATTGAAAAGTAAATGGTATATTCTCTTTATTTTGTATTAATACCATATTACATATATATAATAGAGGTACCCTTTAACCAAGTCAATCTTGAGATTTAGCCTCAATTATTTCATTTTTCAATGCCTGGAGGGGTGGAGGATGAACCGATAGGGTGTGAAATACTTCGATCAACAGATGTTTTGTTTACTATGTGGAATTTTGTAGTATTGGAATTCCCTGCATATGTATCTCCATACATTAGACAAATCAATTTGTTGCTGCGGTGAAACACAATCTCTCCCCCTCTCCATCTTTCTATGTCTATGTATATATGTGTGTATGTGTGTGTGCGTGTCTACACACACACGCACACACACATTAGTTTACTATATTAATATCACATGTTAGCTTCTCGTAAGTTTGACTTGTCAATGATATCATTTTCTTTATTGTTTTCTCTCTTCTCTCTAATCAAAAGTTAACAAGTGATGTTCATGTGCAAACTAGCACACTTTTGCCAAGTTCATGGGACAAAAAGCCATTTAGGACAAGTTCAAGCGAATAAGGTTGTATTTAGCCATGTTTTTATATGATACTCCCCAGATTCCATTTTAATTATCTCTTTAGCCTTTTTCTCTCTTCTCATTTGAATTCTCATTTGTACTTTTCACCTCTATCTTCCATTTCTACCCTTCTTAATAACAATCAATTTATTCGCACTGATTTCATCTCCTTTTCAATTATATCCATATTAATAATAATGCAAATATGTTTAAGGAATTTATTTCTATCTTTCTTGAAATTCTATGTATATTAATAACAATAAATTTATTAATCAATTTGATAAATACAAAAGATTAATTTAATCTTTTTGAATCATTTTTTATTTCTAGGGAAAAACTAAAAAAAGACAATTAAAATAGGATGGAGGGAGTATATTATTTGAGTTTTAATCAAATCCTATGTAATTGAAAATGGGCTTCTATAGATAAAATTATTGATGTTCTCTTAAGTCTACAGCACTAATACAAGAAAACAAAAAATTATGATTGAATTCGTACCAGGAGAGTTGTTATGAGGTGGAATATGGTGCAGCATTCTTGATTCTGCAAGAATTGGAGTTTGGAAATGCAATAGGTGGAGTATAGAAAAAAGGAAACATATTATGGTTAAAGTCTTCCTCGCCATATTCTAATTTTGTGAATGCTATTTGTTTTGAGTGTGGTCTTATAAAAAGCCTTCTATTCTTCTACGCGGTTTGAATTTCAAAAGTAGTGAATCAATAGTCCATGCTTGAGTGTTGCTTTCAAGCATCCTTTCATTTTCATATTACTTAACATTCGAAGAAAATATAGTTTATTCTTTTTTTCCAGACACAAATTTAATTCTAAAACTTGACAAGTTTTACCAAATCTAGGACTCAATTCACACATGTTCCTTCTAACCTCTTAAACTTGGCAAATGTGCATTTGCTAGTCCCCTTAATGCCACATGTCACCTTCTGATTGGAGAGGGGAAAATCAGGAATATGTCATCTTTGAAAAATCAAACCGATCAAAATTGGTGACACCGAACATTGAGGAGGTCTCACTAGTACACTTTTGCCAATTTCAGGAGTTTAATAAGGACAAGTCAAAGTTTAAGGTTGGACTTGGCAAAATTGGCCAAATTTTTGGGGTCCTTAACCCCTTTAACTTGGTAAAAATGCATTTCTAGCCTCTTTAATGTCACATGACACTTTCTAATTGAAGAGAGAAAAATTAGAAATATAATATCCAAAAAATCAAATTAATCAAAATTGGTGACACCAGACATTATGGGGTCTCACTAATAAACTTTTGCCAATTTTGGGAATTTAATATGGACAAGTCAAAATTGACCAAGTTTTGAGGTTCTTCTAACCCCATGAACTTGGCAAAATGCATTTCTAATCCCCTTAATATCACGTGACACATTCTGATTGGAGAGAAAAAAATCAGGAATATTTCATCTTTGAAAAGTCAAAGTAATCAAAATTGGTGACACCAAAGGAGTCTCACTACTACACTTTGCTAATTTTGGAAGTTTAATAGTAACAAGTCAAAGTTTAAGGTTGCACTTTGCAAAATTGATCAAGTTTTGGGGGTAAAAAAGTAGTTGCCTTTTTTTTTCTTGCAAAACAAACTTTTTAATCTATGTGGTATATGTGGTAGAGGAAAAATATCACATATCCCCAAAATTGATGTTTCCAACAATATTCCCTTTTCTAATTAATTAATACGTAATTATTTTCATTTACCTCTTTTACCCTTTTACGGTCTCTTGGAATATTAAAATTTTTTGAATTTTTTCCATGTGGTATACATGGAAAAAATTTTGTAGTCCCTGATTTGCATGTATCACATTCATGTTTTGACATTTAACCTAATTTAGGAGAAAGAAACTAGAAAGTGGAAAAGAAAAATTAAATGAAAAAATAGAAAATAAAAATGAACACGTAACAATATGAACAGTGATAGGAAATGAAACACAAAATTGAACGTTACATTTTCAATGATTTGAAAGTTACATGCAATACTCCTGCACCTCTATTCTATGATAACCAAGCGGCACTGTATATTGCAGCAAATCCTGTTTTCCACGAGCGCATAAAACATATTGAGATCGATTGTCACA
>CATIWQ010848995.1:0-10544 GCA_949673415.1 Euphorbia schlechtendalii | reverse complement strand
GCCGGGACAAGGTGTGAACTGTAGAAAGTTCAGATGACTGTAAAAAGTCAAGAATTTTGAACCTTAGAAGGTTCGGATGACTATAAAAAGTTAGGATTTTGAACCGTAGAAGGTTCGGATGACTGTAAAAAGTCAAGAATTTTGAACCGTAGAAGGTTCGGATGACTGTAAAAAGTCAGGGATTTTGAACATTAGAAGGTTCGGATGACTGTAAAAAGTCAGGATTTTTACTTGTAAAAAGTTCGGATGAGGAATGTGGACTGTAAAAAGTCCGGTGACTGTAGAAAGTCGGAAGGAAAGAGGACTGTAAAAAGTCAGAAAAGGAATGTGGACTGTAGAAAGTTCGGTGACTGTAAAAAAGTTGAAAAAAAATAAATTTGGATTGTAAAAAGTCTGAAAAAGAATGAGGATAGTAGAAGGTCCCATAGGGTACGTGGACTGTAGAAAGTCTGCGGTAGATGCCCCTTGTGAGTTGTGGGGTACCTGCAAGAATAAAGAATTTTATTAGTAGATATATCTGTGACTATGTTTTAATTCCTTGATTGAGATTGCTGGAAGCAAAAATTTTTGCCCCTTCAATCAAGAATTAAAACATGAGGGTTTTGAGAAAATTTTTTTTTTCCGTGATAAATGTTGAAATGTGAGTTTGAGATTTTCGGGGATGTCCCGATGACCGCTCCGTTGTGTTGGGAGGCTTTGTGATGTTGTAATGTTGTTTGAAGGAGGCCTAAATAGGCTTGAATTGACTTTAGGCTTGAATGTGCCATTGTCTTGTTTGTAGGTTCCTCATGTGGAGGTGGAGATTCTTGTTTACTAGGACGATGTTGCCCCGGTATAGCATCGCCTTGACCTTTAAGTGACATGATGCGTATGCATGTATGAATGACTTTATGCATGAATAATATTTATCATATGATGTATGTTCATCTGTTTTAGGTGTTTTGGGCTTCGTTCATTGAAAAGCCTTCTCTTGTGTTGGTGCATGGTTGCCCCTACGATTCATATTGTCTGGCCGTACATGGTGGCTCTGCTTCTGAAGTTAGAATTTATCTGTTGAGTTGGCCATGTTGCCTTGTTTCGGCTAATGTCCGTTATCGATCCCCTTCATCGGGGTGATTCTCCATCTACACTGGCACTGGCAGGGAATTTTATTAGCATGGATGCCGCTATCTCTTGCCTTGATCTGGTCAATGATCATTTTACGCTCCTCGAGGTAGGCCTGCAAAGATTACTGGTTTTCCCCTTTTTTCTTACTTTGCTAAACAAGGTTTGTATCAGGTTTGGTTATTGGAGAAGTTTTCTCAGATTGCCGATCCATGGGGGAATCCTTCTGACTATTCGCCTGTCACATACAATAGGTGGGGTTTGATCACTCAAGGACATTCCCGGATGGCTGAACAAGACTAGATCCAGGTATTCGGCCAGGTCTTCGATGACAGGATCTGTTGGCTTTGCCCCTGGTGGGCAATCAGTCATGTTGCACTCTTGATGTTTGAAGATGGGATTTTGTTGACGGGCCTGTAACGTTGCACCTTCTACTCGCCTAGTCATATCTGTAGGCAGTACGGGAGAAGCCAAAGGATACCATGTGACATATGCACCTTCTAGGTTTCAGAGTGGCATTATTCTTGTCCAAACAGGTTACCGGCCTTGTGGAGTCAACAAACTCGATTCATTGGTCTTGATTACGGGGCAATCGAGACTACAGAAACTGACCAGTTCTACCGTGGTTAGTTAGGAGCGATTAAATCCTTGACAGATTCTAGGAGTTATGCTTGGATGACGCGGGAGTGGTCAAGAGAAGAAGACGGGCTGAGTCTTTATGATCGCAGATAAAGCTGCTTTGATGATTTGTTGGAAATGATGCTATTTTAATAAAATTAATCGACTTTTGCCTGGGACATACCAGTGTGGTATGACCCCATCGGATTTATTTGTCTTTTATTTTATTGTCCTAATTACAAATTATTGAACTAATTGTATTGTAAAATGTTTGTTGTTTACTTATAACGTTTCAGCCATTGGCATTCATACATTTCCCTGAACATACACATAAACATTTTCAACAATAAGTGATATCTTTATTGATAAAATAAATTGAAGTACAAATATTTCGAGTGATCTGACTCCTGTCATTAGTTAACCCTCTCAAGTTTTCTAACTAATGAATTTATTCCTCACTCTTTTATCCTAAGTTTTGCCTGAATCGCCCCTTTCGGGTTTTCAACTCAGCGGACCATCTTATTATTTTTTTTAGAAGAAAAGAAAAGAAAGAAAAGGCCCTAATTTTTGCTCAACCAACAAAGTATCGGCTGACGGGCCTATTTACATATGTATTTTTTTTTGTACTGCTTTTATAGATTTAATTCTTTTCCTAAACGTGGTAGCGCTTAAGTTTGTCTTGATTGATGGGGTTGACAAATTCGTTGCCGTCCATGTCCATAATCTTGACTGCTCCTTAGCACTTTCTTGACCACAAACGGACCTTCCCAGTTAGGTTTGAACTTTCCTCTAATGTCCACATTTGATGGTTTTAACTGCTTCAGTACCAGATCTCCTGCCTTCAGAGGTTGTCCCTGGTGCTTGACTTTGTTATTGTACGCTCTAGCCATCCGTTGTTGGTACATGTGTAGATGATCCAAGGCTTTGAGGGGATGTTCATCGATCATGTTGAGTTGTTCAAACCTTGCTCTGGCCCATTCTGATTCTCCTAACTTGGCTTCCAGCACTATCCTCAAAGATCCCACTTCTATCTCCACTGGTAAAACCGCTTCCATTCCGTATACAAGTGAGAATGGGGTCTGATTAGTGGGAGTTCGGATGCTCGTTCTGTAGCCCCAAACTGCAAAAGGTAGCTTGTCTGCCCAATCTCGATAAGTGGTCACCATCTTGCTTAGGATCTTCTTAATGGACTTGTTGGCTGCTTCAACTGCCCCATTGGATTGTGGTCTGTACGGTGAAGAGCGGTGATGCTCGATACCGTATTTCTCCAGGAGTTCTGCTGTTGCCCCTTGGAATTGTACACCGTTATCTGAGATAATGTGATGGGGGATCCCGTACCTGGTGAAGATGTGTTTTTCTATGAACTTGGCCATTTTCTTGGCGGTAATATTGGAGTAGGATTCAGCTTCCACCCACTTAGAGAAGTAATCGACTGCCACTATGATGAACCTGTGGCCGTTACTGGAAGAAGGGCGAATCTCTCCAATTATATCTATCCCCCACGCCGAGAATGGCCAAGGAGTAGGTAAATTATGGAGGTTCGAGGGAGGTAGATGACTAAGATCGCCGTAGATTTGGCATTCATGACATTTCCTGACCTCGGCGATGCAGTCGGTGACCATTGTGGTCCAGTAATAACCCTGGCAATGGATCTTCTTTGCGAGTGCTAACCCATTCATGTGCGGGCCACAATCCCCTACGTGCATACGACGCATGACGAGCAGAGCTTCCTTCTCAGTTAAGCAGCATAGTAATAAACCCTCTGAGGTACGTCGAAATAAATCATTATCGAGAAGCCGGAATTGGACCGCAAGACTGCGAAGGGAAGTGCGTTAAGAATCTGTGACACCCTCAGGAAAAGTTCCATCCCGCAAGAAATTGCTAATATCGAAATACCAGCAAACAGAATCAGGGTCGATGTCGATCGTGACGGCTTGGCAGTAGTAAGGCTCCGAAGCAGATTGTAGTATCAATGGTTTAATGGGTTGGGTCTGGGGCCCTTCCCACATAGAGGCTAGTGTAGCTAAAGAATCTGCCATCTGGTTTTCTTCTCGTAAAACATGGCGAAAGATGCATTTGTCAAACTTAGCGGTGATTGTCTAAACAGCTTCCAGGTAGGGACGTAGTGACTCTTCCTTAACTTCCCACTCACCAGTTGCGTGTCGAATTACCAAAGCTGAATCCCCAATAACCGATACTTCCTTGGCTCTTACCTTCCATAGTGCTTCTAAGCCAATTAAACACGCTTCATATTCTACCCCATTATTCGTAACTGGGAACTCCAAGCGTTTTGACAATGGGATCACCTCATTTTGTTGTGTGATTAAGACTACTCCCAGGCCTGCCCCTTTGCGATTCATGGCTCCGTCGAAGTACATGGTCCATGCTTTCTTAACCTCTTCTACTAGAGACAACTGCTCATCTGGAAACTCCAAGTTCTCCATGTAATCCGAGTCTATTGCTTGATTGGCCAAGAATTCCACTACTGCTCGGCCTTTGATGACCTTCCTGGTGGTGTACTCAATGTCAAATTCGGAGAGAAGTAACAACCATCGGGAAAGTTTGCCTGCCAGAGTGGGAGACTGGCACAGACACCTCATGGGGTAGACCTTAGCCACAGCCTGGATATGATAGGATTAGAAGTAATGACGTAGCTTTTTAGTTAACCACACCATCGCTGCACAAATCTTCTCGACTAATGTGTACTGGGTTTCATATTCCAGTAACTTCTTGCTCAAATAGTAGATTGCATGCTCTGTCTTGCTATCATCCTCTTGTACCAACATGGCTCCAATAGAGGACTCTTCAACGGCCAAGTAAAGAATGAGAGGGCGCCCCAGAATGGGAGGTTGCAGAACTGGCGGTTTGACCAAGTATTGCTTGATTCTGTCGAATGCAATCTGGCATTGATCATTCCATAATACTGGTTGTTGCTTTCTCAGAAGTTTGAAAATAGGTTCGCAAATAGTAGTCAGGCGGGCAATGAACCTGCTGACATACTGTAGAGATCCTAAGAATGCTCGCACTTCCTTCTCCGTCTTAGGCACTGGCATTTCTCTAATGGCTCGGCTTTTGTCAGGATCCATTTCTATACCCCTTTGGCTCACTATATGCCCTAGTAGCCTTCCTGAGGTGACCCCAAATACGCACTTCTTCGGGTTCAAGCGCAGGTTATATTTCTCGATCCGAGTAAGAAACCGATCGAGGACTGCAGGGTTCTCTTCTCGAGTGTTCGATTTGACCAACACATCATCCACGTACACTTCAACCTCCTTATGGATCAAATCATGTAGCAGGGTGGTAGCGGCTCTCTGGTAGGTTACCCCGGCATTCTTCAATCCGAAGGGCATCACCTTGTAACAGTAAACCCCCCACTCGGTAATGAATGCAGTCTTGATCTTATCTTCAATTGCCATGAGAATTTGATTGTATCCCGAAAAGCCATCAATAAACGAATACATAGCAGCCCTAGCAGCACTATCAACCAAAACATCAATGTGAGGCAAAGGGAAGTCGTCTTTCGGTGAGGCCTTATTCAGATCCCGGAAGTCAACACATACCCGAACTTTCCCATCCTTCTTCGCCACTGGTACGATGTTAGCGAGCCAGGTAGGATATTCCACCACTTCCAAGAACTTAGCTTCTATCTGTTTGGCTATTTCCACTTTTACCTTCTCGGCCCATTCTGGTCGCAATCTCCGTAGCTTCTGTTTGACTGGTTTGACCTGTGGATCTGACAAGATTCTGTGCTCAGCGATCTCCCTGTCTACACCTGGCATGTCTTCGTACGACCAGGCAAATGCTACCACGTGTTTTCTAAGTACATTTGTTATTTCACACTCTTCTTCAGGAGTCAAATCACTCGAAATCATCACCTTTCTAGGCGATTCATCTGTACCTAAATTAATTTCATGCAATGAAACATCATTTATGCTGAAAGCATCATTCATGTCGCCATCTGGCGAAACATCACACAAGTAAGCAAAGTTCTTATTTATTGAATGAAATGCCTCATAGGCAGAGTTGTTTACATAAAAAACATTAGCAATATTGAAAATTACATCCGTGGCATCATCTTCCTCCACAGACGGAGGATCTTCATTCATAGTTGCAGTTGACTCTTCAATAGAGGACTTAGCGGGTGTCGCCTTCTTTTCCACGGTTACCGCTCTAGTGACTGCCTCCGCTGCTGCTGCTAACTGATCTTTGGCGTGCCCACCCTTCTTCATCAAAATAGCCAGTGCTTTCGTGATGGCATCGATGGCATCCTAGACATCTTCCTCCATGGGCTCAAATTCGGGCTCATCCTCGACGAACATCTTGGACTTTCCCTTACTCTTAACTGCTGCCATAAGCGCTCCAGATTGTTCCCCTCCAGTGTGATTAACTTCCAACGAGTCATCTACAGACTCAGTAGTAGGATTTATCATGCATTCCTTAACGAAATCATACACATCGTTGAAGATCTCAAATCCCGGTACTTCCGCATCATTCATCATTACTGGCTCGCTATCCCCCAGGTACTTCCTTTCCCCTTCAATAGCGCACACACTGACCATGTTACAGAATGATGGCCTTTTGTGCTTGTAGAATTTATGCTTGGGAGTGAATCCCAATCCGGCTCTAGGTGTCAGGAGGAGAGGATCAATTGCTTCGACTATCCCCTGGTGATATTTGCCAAGGCCCTTCCTAGGGAGAAACCCTTGCTTCATCATAATCTTCTTCAAACCAGCAGAGAAATACCGATACCCTATGGGAATTGTCTTCACCCTTTTCTCCTCTGATTGGCCAATCAAGGCCACCCTCGGGTTCTGTTCTGCGAAGGCCGCAGGAGCCATTACGGACTCCTCATCAGCTTCTATGGTGATTGGCTTTCCTTGATAAATTAACTTTATCTTCTGGTGGAGTGTGGAGGGAACAGCACCTAGGGCATGAATCCAAGGCCTTCCCAGGAGCAGAGAGTATGAAACTGGTATGTCCAGCACTGTGAACTGTACCTCCAATTTAACTTCATTCACCGTCACAACAGTGGTGAATGTCCCAACAACCCTACGTTTAGAATCATCATAGGCCCTGATGACAGTATCGGACCTTCCAAGCATGGCCTCATTCAGACCCAGATGTGGCAGTACCTTGAGTGGACAGAGATTGAGAGCTGACCCGTCATCCACCATGATACATGGGATGGACCTGTCAAAAATATTAACCCTAATGAAAAGGGCCTTGTTGTGGTTCTGTCGTTCTAGCGGGAGGTCCGCCCAACTGAACGTGATCGCATGACTCTTCTTTAAGGGTATCCCCTTCCCGATAGCCGAGCACATTTCAATCACCGAAGTAGTCAGTGTTGCCTCCATTTCCATCAGCTTTTGCACCAATCCCCGGCGATGTGCCGCAGAGAAGCGTAACAGCTGCGAAATGCTGTATTTGGCTTGTGTGCTCTTCAGTTGGTTAACCAACAGATCGACTTCCAACTCATCCTCATTAACCACTGGAGGTCGAGGAGGCTCTGTGTTATCCCTTGTAGTCTCTTCGGCAGAGGAATTCCCCAGTTGAATTGGGTTATTCCTAAAGACACGGCCACTACGGGTCACTCTCAGAATCCCATTCTCGATCACCCTGGTTTCGACGGGTGTTTGCCACGGGTATTGAGGCTCTTCACGCCCTCCTTTCAGTTGGTAGGAGTCCAAGTCAATCGGCCTTTTTCCATGTGGATCCTTCTTGCCTTCTGTGGGATGACTTCTCTCTTTGCGTCCTTGCCTTCGGGATTTCAACACATAGCTATCTAGGTCAATGGGCTTGGCTTGCGGCTTCTTCTCCTCCTCCAGCTCTTCTTCCATTCCATCTGTGGCATACACTGACTCGAATAGGTCATAATCCGCCATTGTGCTTTCGACTGTTATTGGAGTTGATTCCATAGAATTCACCCTAGGATTAGATATGGTGAGCATATCCAAGATGCAATCTGAAGGGATCCCATCCATTCCCGTTTCAATGACCATAACAAACGGGGTAAAAACTTCCCCCAAGAGCCTCATAACTTGCTCCTCCATCAATCCAGAGTTGATCATGTTTACTGTCGCATCGAACTGCGGTAGCTGATTAGTCTTCGTGTTAGGCTTTAGCTTTGGCTATGCCACCACTCCATCCTTGACAAGCTTCTAAATGGCCTTAAAAAGCTCCTTACAGTTGTTCGTGCGGTGGCCTACCATAACATGGTAGTTATAAAAGTTCTACCTATACTCCCGATTAGGCGGCGACCAAGTCTTTAGACTGTCGAGTTGCTTTAATTCCCGAAGCTTAGTAAAAAGAAAGCCGAGATTGGCTTCGTACGGGGATATTCTGTGATACTCTTCTTTCGATAGCCTTACAGCTGCAACTGGCTCAGGCTGGAGTAATTGGACTGCTGCTTGCTTTCCCTTTGAAGATGACGACCTCGAATCAGTCTTCCTGCTCCATGTCTTACTAACAGGTGGTTGCTCAAGACTATCCATATCGTTATAGTGCTCTATCTTCTCTGCCCGTATGAATACATCCTGATAACTATAGAAGGTCTCTGATCCTAGCCTTTGACGATAAGATGGCAATGCCCCACAAGCAGCTTGGTGATCATCTCTGACAGGCTCAACCGGGACTGCAGTCAGACTTGCATAGCTATCCATCGTTCGAAATAGGGCTTGGACTTCTCTCCTAGCTTCTGCTTAACCTTCTCTAAGTTTTTCATTGTAGTTATCATCAGGGTGTTGAAACCATAGTAGTCCACTGTCGCCTGGGATAGGCGTCCCCAATCATAAGAAATCTCCAAAGGAAGGTGGCTGTACCATTCATTCACTGGGCTTCTAAGCGTGACAATGAACAGCTTGGCCATCATACGATCATTTATCCGTAAAGCCCTCATCACGTTCTGGTAATGGGCCACATGTGCACGAGGATCAGTATTCCCTGTATACTTCTCAAACTGAGGCATAGTGAAATTCGGAGGTAACACATCATCATCTCCAGCTACTATTTGTGTTGGGGCTACACCTGCCTGCCCCTGGGCAATACGTCTACCTCGTGTGGCTAGGAACTCATGCCATAATTCCTCCATGGTGGGTTCGGAGGCAAAAAATCTCATCTCTGGCCTGTGCGGATTGTAGAGGTCTTGGGGATGAACAGGACCCCTCGGAGGAAGCACTGAGTATGGCTGGGCTGAAGGTAGACCCTGATGTTGCGTCGCAGTACCAAACCCGAAGGATGGAGTCTAGAACGTGGGAACAACTCCAG
Source organism: Euphorbia schlechtendalii (assembly GCA_949673415.1). NCBI lineage: Eukaryota > Viridiplantae > Streptophyta > Magnoliopsida > Malpighiales > Euphorbiaceae > Euphorbia > Euphorbia schlechtendalii. The sequence continues at coordinate 1,559 of CATIWQ010848995.1, read as the reverse complement.
CTGGAGGATAAAAGGTCGGCGTTGTAGGGATGAAGTCGGACAATGGCCTTTCTGGCCTCACTGTGCTCGCAAACTGCTGAAATCCCTGATGATAACCCGGTTGCCCGAGTTGAGTTGATGGGTCCACGACCAATCTATCTGCTCCGCCTACTACCTAACCAGTGCTGCCTGAGGCCTGGCCATTACCAAAACTAGTCTGCCCTGATGGAAATGGGAACTGCCGCTGTTGAGTGAAGGCTGGCCTCGCTTGGCCAACCGTCTGTGGATTGCTTGCGCTAAATTGGTTGTTGAATGTGTGGGGAGCCGAGCCTGGCCTCCTATTAGTAGGACGGATGGTTGTAGACGGACCCTGAAGGTTCTGAATGAGCTCATGATCAGTCACCCGGCCCTCTAGTTGCCTAGATCGAGAGTGGAATTGTATTGCTTGAGCGAACTGATCACTGTAAAGGATTGTGCTGAGAGCATTGGCAATTTCTTGGCCAATCCTAGATTGAGGAGCTGGCCTATCCTGATCTCGTTGATTGTTTCTCTCGGATGCATTTGGTTGTTCGGCCATTTCAAGGATATGTATTAAACTAGACGTCGACCTCGGTCTTGAACTGAACCCTGAACCCGATTCTTCGCTTGAATCCTTGTATGGGACTCCTTCTATAGATGACTCTGTGTGATGAGCCACGGTGTGAGAGACCCGAACGAGCCGATGACCCGACCGCTTCCAAGTTTTATCTAAGGGAAATGCAACCATTGGCATCAGCAGTGAAATGCATGTTTGACAGACCATGGACCAGTGTATGTAATGTTCATGGAATGGCTGCTATATAAAGGTTAGTATGCCATGATGATTAGAAAATTTTTTGTAAAAAAGTAAGCGGGGTCTATCAATCCTTTTGAAACAAACCCATGTGAGTTATCAATGATAAAGAAGTAACAACAAGACACGACCCCGTGTGGTGAGTGCCTGAGGTGATTCGTGTTATGCCAATCCTTTTGAAACAAAACAGTTGAACTGCCCCATTACCCATGCGGTAGTAGGCATGTGATTAGTGTGTGAGTTGTGTTCTATTAATCTATTCGAGATAAAACTGACTAAAAAAAACAAAGGATCACGTATTATCCAAGTGATAACACGTTTTTTATTATGAATTGATTTTGACAAGTTCAAGTCCGGGTGAAACCGTGTGTTACACCCTATGTTTTGGGAGTGAGGTGTGAGAACACAAACATGGGTGACCCTAAATATGTTCGTTTTGATCTTTATGAGACCCGAGCGGTCTAATTTAAAACGTCGGAGAGCTTGAAATTATTTTTAAGCAAAAAGGGTTCATTTTATTCACATAAGTTATTTTACCAATTTTTCGTGAAAATGCCACATGCAAATATTTGTCGGGCCGGTTATCCGGGAACTTCGATTCCCTTCGTGGGGGTTTCCTAACACGCTTCATAATAATATGATATAAAATAAATCTAAGTCCAAAAATACCTAAATCGTGAAATCGTTAAGATCATTCCGAAGAGGAGACCGTTAAAGCCGATAAAATGATATCCCGGCGACGGGTTAT
>CATIWQ010848887.1:0-11581 GCA_949673415.1 Euphorbia schlechtendalii | reverse complement strand
AAGGTGGTTGATAGCTCTGATTTTGTTGATGTCTTGCTTTCTTTAGAGGGAGATGAAAAGCTTCAAGAAGATGATATGGTTGCTGTTCTTTGGGTACGTTTTATAAATTACACCAAATTCAGTGTAATTTCACTTCTATTTCTGGTCTTACATTTTTAATTTGTTCTTTTGCTTGCAGGAGATGATATTCCGAGGAACAGATACAACAGCACTTTTGACAGAATGGGCAATGGCGGAATTGATACTAAACCCTGAAATTCAGTCAAAACTGAGAAATGAGATACAAGACAAAGTAGGAGATAGGACTTTGACCGATGCTGACGTGGCGAAGCTCCCTTTCCTTCAAGCAGTCATCAAAGAAGTCCTACGTGTGCACCCACCTGGGCCCCTCCTATCGTGGGCCCGGCTTTCAACCTCCGATGTTCCCCTCACCAATGGAATGGTCATACCCAAGGGCACTACAGCAATGGTCAACATGTGGGCCGTTACCCATGACCCTAAAGTCTGGGACAATGCTTTGGTTTTTGACCCCGAAAGGTTCATCCCCGAGCTAGGTGGGTTGGATGTTGATGTTCGGGGTGGAGACTTAAGGCTTGCCCCGTTTGGAGCGGGGCGTAGGGTTTGCCCTGGGAAAAACCTTGGGTTGATCACGGTTGGTCTGTGGGTGGGTCAGCTGGTTCAGTGTTTCGAATGGGTTGCAGATGGGTCTAACCCTGTTGACTTAACCGAAATGCTCAAGCTATCTTGTGAAATGAAGAGGCCTCTCTCGGCTGTTGCTGTTAAAATAACTTAGTGGTTCAACTAGGTTATATTTTGGGTTAGTTCATAAGCTGGTTTTCATAATAAAGGTGACAATTTGAGTCTAGTCACGTGTTGAGAATAAAATGTTGAAGTTTTATGGTTCGTGTGAGTGATGTTATAATTGTAATAATTATTACAAATATTATGTGTCGTTTTAAGTACTACTTATGTTTCTATTTTCTTCCTTCAGGATGTAAAAGTGATGAAACAATTTGAATTTGAATCATTATTAATATATAGCATGTTTAATAATATATTGAAAATTATGCATGCATGTCCAATCTCATAAACTAGTAATAGAAATTTTTGGTGGCTCAACCAATGAAGGTTGGTTTAAGCGGTAAACAGTTTGATATGATTTAAGTAATGTCTTCGATTCTTGTGAATGTAAAAATTCTCATTGGAAGACTCATCCACCATAACAAGATGTGAGATTCGGGTCAATTCTGGATGTAGTCATCACAAAGCTTCGGTGAATTAGATTGGCAATAAAATTTTTTTCATGATTTAAAATATTTTTCTATTTTTAATGTTCATCACTTAACGAGTAATTTTATTATATTTTAAAATTTGATAGTGATTTTGAGTTTGTCAGTATCATTTTTGTATCATTACTAGAAAAATTTGTGTATGAGTATTGACCTTTCCTCGAAAAGGGATTTTAACCTTTTGATGTAAAGTGGAGGGGACTCCTCCCAAAGCATGAAACCATGACCGCCCAAGTAATAGCGAGAAAGTTACCAGAATGTCGATAATTGTGAAGTGGACAATAGCCTATATCTACCCCATGGTAACTTCAGCTTTGAAGGTCCCAATGACAACTCTTTTGGAATCATCAAAGGGTATTATAACCACCGCAATTTCATAAATGCTCCTTCGCTTAATCCAAGAATAGGTAGAATATTTCTTGGGCAGACATTCAAAGTTGAGCCATCATCGATCATGATGCAAGGCATGACACATCCGGAGACATTAGCTTTTAAGTAGAGGGCCTTGTTGTGGCAAATCCCTTCATCTTGCAGATCTGAGTTGGTGAAGACGATGTAAGGGATCATCGTGCTTGTTTCAATGTCGAGCAATGCGCAAACCTAGCCAGGTGACCCTAGAGGTGAAGTCTTAATTTCCATGAGCTTCTTGATAATTGCCAACCAATGTTCTTGGGACTTAATAAAATGTTCCAAATTGCTCAACTTCGAGAAAGTTGCTCTGAGTTGATCAATGATAGGTCCTTCGATCCCGACTAGTGGATGAGCTAGAGTTGGCATAGAAATTTTAGTCCTTGGGGCTATAGGCTCAGCTGGCCTTATAACTCTTCCTCCTGGTGATGGGACTAACGCTGCCCAGAGGTGAGTATGTTGTTTCGAAGAGTTCGAACTCATAGAAGTCTTCTTCAAGAGGAATGTCCCTCAAGCTAAGCGGCATGGTCTTTACAGCAGCCATGATGGCATTCTGAGTTGCGGAAGGCCAATTCATGAATGGCGATCCCCCCTTTGGCTCATCATTTTAGGTAGATTGACTCGCAAGATTTGGGAGAAGACAAACTTTTCAATTTATCCTTGTTGGATCATGTTGACTAAGGAGGAAGATGCACTAGATGTGGGATCTTTCCTTCCAAGCATGTTATTGACGTTTCCTTGTACATGAATGGAGTCAGGTTGACTCTTTCAACCTCTTCTTCTTTCATAGGAATAGTCGGTGGAGCTAGGTAGTCTTCTGTTTCGAATGGATAAATGATGGGTCATCAACTGAAGACTCAAAGTTGGTCAGGCAATAAAATCTGGCTGCCTCCCAAGACATGTAACGCGTTGGTCTTCCCAGATCATATTTTCTGGGAGCATATCTTCTGGCTAATTCAATCTAGAAAAAATAGTCTAGAAAATTCTAGGATAAAACATTCCAGAAAGACTTCTGGTCAAATATTCTCTTATCAAGAAAATTCAAATGTAATACGTTTAAGAAATTTTTTTTAATTCAATTTTCTTATATACTTTTAAGATAAAATAAAACAAAGTTAATACCTTATTTTATTAAAATAAGTCGTCACCCGGTTCAGCTCCACTGAGAATTGTGGTATACTAATCCAAAGCGGGATTTTTATATAATGAAAAAGATTGAGAATTTGAGTTCGAATATGATAGCTACTATTCCATTCAAAAATTTGGAAACGATGTTATATATAATAATTTTGACATTACAACGATATAATAAAATAACATTTTGCAATGTAAAGTTCAATCGAATAACGACGCTACTTGGGATTTTCCATAAAACCAGGGTAGAAGTTCCTCTTATTTTAGGAAACATGTCTTTACCTGCAAACTTATTCACATATTTTAATGCATTTTATTGATAAATAATGGGAAATTAGCTTCAATCAGGCTCTTTCCCCTAAGAATGGATATGCAATATGAAGATATGAATTTGAAAGATGGGCTTGGAGTCAATTACCCTTAGTTACTTTTGTCAAGGATGACATGAGAGCTAGCGTGGAACCGAATTTATCAAGCGGAAAGTTGAAGGGGTTTGAAGAATAGGTTTAACCCAAGTTATGGCTATAATCTTGGATTAAAGATGAGATCTAACAAGTTTACGGCTATAAACTTATAGAATGGATGACTTTTGAGAAAATGATTAAGTTTTAACTGAATTTTATGGATAAAACTTGTTTTAAATCAACATAGAAATGTAATGGAATTGATTTGAATGAGTTTAAACCTTAGTATAGGTGAACTCGAGAATAATGGTTGTTCGGAAGCTTGAAAGTTTGGCTTTCAAGAGGAAAATTTTGGATCTCTTATAATCAAGAGTAAAAGCTCTATCAACAGAAGGTAGGTGAGTAGTTGGCTGGCTAATTACCTTTAGAATATAATCTCCAGAAATCCGAGGAAGCTAGTGCTTGGGGCTAGATAGGTAATTAGCCGGCAATTTAACTGGACTCTCGAAAATTTTCCATGTTTTTTGGAATTTGTAAGTGAAGGCTACTATTTTGATAGGTAATTAGCCGGCGGGCTAATTACCTATTTGATAAAGTTTTTGACTTTTTGGTCTTTTGCTCGAATCGAGAAATTGAACTTTTCCTGGAATGTGAATTTTAAAATATTGATTTTTGGATAAAGAAAATAATAATTCAACTCCATTTAACTCTTGTCTAATCACTAACTTGAAGTTGGTATGAATCCCTACAGGGTCGAGCGGACCATGCTAAGAGGTCAACATGGAAATTACATAGATTTGTTGATACTTCATCATATTGGAATAAACATGCCAATTAGTTCTCTTAATGTGTTGAACTGATCCTTTGATAAAGCATTTGTGAAAATGTCAACACGTTGCTCCTCAGATGGAACATACACCAATTTGACTTCACATTTTAGCAAGTGATTTGTAGAACCCAAGTTAATAGTATTTCATAGTATTTAAATGTTTTGGAAATAGCCAACTGATTAGGATAATGAAATTAATTGAGTACTAAGTTATTCTTAAATAATTAAGCTAACTTGAGATTGTTTAAGGAAAAACAACTCAGTTTATTAAGTTATGGCTTAAAGTAGGAAAAGTTGAGCTTATGCTGAGTACTACATAGTTTAGAAGGATATCAACTCAGATGTGCTAAGTTAGTTTTTATTAATTAAAAGCAACATTGTTTGACACTTAGAGAATTAATGACACCTTTGCTACTAACGTGTTATGTGAGAAACCGAATATTCTTTAGATGCTTTTCAGGTTAAAAAGCGCTGAAATTAAAGAAGATTTCCAGTGGTCTTTACAATTCAAAAAAGTGACTGTACGGAATGTTAGAGATTCCTCACTAAATTCTTAGACAAAATGAATCCTCTGACATGCGCCATTTCTTAATGTCTCTGCGCGACCCTGCAAGCGTCAGCAATGTCAACCTATCTTAAGATTCCACGTTGCATTTCACGCGGTTCTCTCTCAGACCGTTTTGCTTGAAGACTTACGAGATTTTATCAATGGAATTTTATCGCTCCTCAACATTCAAACTTCTATCTCTAAACATCCCGGAATCTTTCTCCAACAGGAAGATTTGAAAGATATGAAGAGAAGAGAAATTGAAGAGCAATCAAGGTGAAAAGTTTGCAATGGTTACTATGCAAAGCATCAAGTATAAATAGAAGACTAAAGTAGACGTTCAAATTTGGTGAATCACTTTGAATTTCTTTAGGAGCTGAAACTCTATTCAAATACTCTCAACTTCAAGAAATTCCAATTCAAGCAATCAGCAAACATCCATTTCAAATTTGTTTGTAATAGAGAGAATCACTGTTAGATTTAACATTGTAAGGATTCAACATTTTATAAGTTGAATTCAGTTTGTAAACCTTTTATTTAAATCTAAGTGTCAGTGTGGGAAGGGTACCCAAACTAAGTTGAGTGGTACTTAGAAAGAAAGGTACTTTTTGTAAATATTCCTAGCCGCTATAAAGGCTGCTTTGCCTAAGTAAGGAAAGATAACTAGTGGATTTAAGCTCAAAGAAGGTATCCAGGGACTGGAGGTAAGCCCGGGGCCGAATCAGGATAAATTAGGTGTTGAAGTTCTTACTTTTGCTTTAAGCTTTCACTATGCTCAGCTCATTCATCATTCTTTCTATCGTTAAATATTTCTTCTTAAAAAACCAATCTAAGCTGAGTAAAGTACTCAACAAGAGATTGCAGATAAACTGTGCCGGCGAAGCTAAGCAGTTTATAAGTTTTTAGACCAACTCAGCACGCATCTAAAAACTTAACTTGGTTAAATATTTTTAGAAATCTAAAAAGTAACAAAGAATCGCATTCACCCCCCCTCTACGGTTGTTTATAAACTGTCTAAGGACCAACATGATCCCTTATGAAGTGATGTCTAATGTTGACATGCTTCAACCTGCCATGTTGAAATGGATTTTTGGCTAGGTCAATAGCACTCTTATTGTCACACATGACTTCGAAGCGTATATAATTTATACCAAAATCTTTTAATTGTTGCTTAATCCCTAACGGTTGTGCTACACAGCTTCCTGCCGCCATATACTCAGCTTCCATTGTATTGAATACCACAGATGTTTGCTTCTTACTGTACCATGTTACAAGATACTCTCCAAGGAAGTAACATCCATTAGTAGTGCTCTTCATGTCCAACTTGTCTCTTCCATAATCAACATCAATGTATCCTCTTCGAGTGAAATAAGAAGTACTAGGATACCACAAGCTTGCATCAATAGAACTTTAGAAGTTAAGAATCCTTTTAACGATAGCTAAATGAGATTCTCTAGGGTTAGCTTTATATCACACACAATAACACATAGAATATTAAATATCAAGCATACTAGCAGTTAAGTAAAGAAGATAACCGATAACACCTTTGTAGAGATCACCATATACATGTTTACCAGCTTCATCTTTACTCATGATAGTTTAGTGGTCATAGGTGTTGACATAAGTTTTGATTTTTCCATATCAAAATTCTTCAGAACTTCTTTAGCATATTTTGACTGACTAATGAAGATCTCATCTTCACTCTACTTAATTTAATCCAAGGAAGAAATTCAATTCACCCATCATTGACATTTCAAATTCTCTCTTCATTTGGTTGTTGAACTCCTTAAATATTCTTTCATTATTTTCTCCAAAGATAATGTCATAAACATAGATTTGGATTAACAACACATATTTCTTTCGGCTCTTGATAAATAAGGTATTATTTACTTCGAATCTGACATAACCTTTACTAAGTAAAAAGTTAGCCGGTCTTTCATACCAAGCACGGGGCACTTACTTCAAACCATTACGCTCTTTCTTGAGTTTGTACACATACTCTGGATTCTTTGGATCTTCAAAACCTAAAGTTTGTGACACATATACTTCCTCTTGAAAGAAACCATTTAGGAAAGTACTTTTTACATCCATTTGATACAATTTGAAGTTCATAAGAGATGCAAAAGCACAAATAATCCTAATAGCTTCAAGTCTTACTATAGGTGCAAAGGTTATTCCGTATTTATTTCCTTCTTGATGATTATAGCCTTAAGTAACAAGCCTGACCTTGTTTTTAACAACATTTCCATCTTCATCGTGCTTGTTCTTGAAAACCCATTTAGTTCCAATGATAAATTTTCCTATTTGTTTAGGTATTAGATTTCCTATTTCATTACATTTGAATAGATCTAGCTCCTCTTGCAATACTATCATCCAATAACTATTAAATTTAGCATATTCAAACTTCTTAGGATAAATTAAAGAAATAAATGTTGGATGCCTTATCATTCTACTGAGTTGGCCTCGTGTCATAACATAATTATGAACATCATCAACAATTCGATCAATTGGTGATTGCGTTGATTCCCAATCTCTCTGGGAAGATTTGGATCTGCAACTACTATCTCCATATTAGGCAGTCGCTGAGTTTGATCATCATCATTAAAGTTTACTAAGAGATCTTGTTAAGATTTTTCTTCCTCAATATTTTTCTCTTATAATGAGTTGGGTAACACAGAGAGTGGCATGGTTAGTGGTTTTTCATCTTCATAAGCACTAGTGGTTTGTCTACCTGCATTGTTATTTTCATCAAAATATACATGCATAGACTCTTCTAGTAAGCCAATTCTCTTGATATATATTATATATGCCATATTGTTTATTGAGTAATCCAAAATGATACTTTCATCCAACTTTAAATCAAACTTACCTAGGTGCTCATTGGTATTAAAAATATAACACCTACAACTAAAGGATCTAATATGACTAATCTTAGGCTTGCGCCCTTGCCAAAGCTCATAAGGAGTTTTATCCATAATAGGGTGAATTAAAACCCTGTTAAGAATGTAACACTCTAGTTTAACAACTTCTTTCCAAAAGTACCTTAGTAGAATATTATCACTCGACATGGATCTTTCCATCTTAAATATGGTTATGTTTTTCCTTTCTACAACCCCATTTTGTTGAGGAGTATAAGGAGCAAAAATTTTGGGTCAATATCATGCATAGAAAACAATTATTCAAAATGGAAGTTCTCAAATTTTTTTCCATGTTCACTTCAAATTCTAGTTATTTTATATCACAATTCATTCATTATTTGGTTACTAAGTTTGACGAAAGATTCAAAGGTTTTGTCTTTGCTACTAAGTGAGATTACCCTGGTGAAATTCGTGAAATCATCATATACAACAAGAGAGAATATTTTCCCACCCAAGCTCATAAGCTGAACCGGGCCGAAGAGATACAAGTGTAGGAGCTCCAACGATGTCTTAGTTACTCTATCAATTAGAGATCTAAATGATTTTCTAGACTGCTTGCCAAGTTGACATGCTGAGAAATGTCTATCTTTTTCCAAGCTAATATTGGGTAAACCCTCAACAAGTAACTTTCTATCAAGCTTGGACATAATGTTCATATTGATATGACCTGTTAAGTGGGCGAGCTTTAGAGGGCCAAGGTCGGGTCTAGGGGGACTTTTAAAAAATTAACTTTTTCCAAACCTTGCCCGACCCTTCACTTAAAAATACAAGGCTGGGCCGGATTATGTCGGGCTAGAGTTGAAATATCTTGTCTAGAGCCCAAATAATTTGACCCTCCCACTTTTAATATTTAAAGAAAAAATTAAAAAATTCATCCAAACTAATAAAAGAAAATTATTAAAATTCCAAATACGACTAGATTGATATCCAAAACTATCTAGAACATTGCACAGTTTTTGCAGTATTTTCTGTTAGCAACAATAGTAAATTAGAAGAGCTTTAGATGAGTAACAAGGTTTAGGATAAGATTAAGGTAAGTAGATTTATATTTTTTGGCAGATGGATTTTAATATCATTGTATCCGTAAAAAATGAGTTATGTCCACTACAAGAAACCGAGCTATTTGTGACAATAATTTATCTGTCACTAAAACTGTTGTCACAAAAAGTAATTATTTGTTACAATAAATATTTTGTTGTCATAAAAAATTGTTGTTTAAAATTTTTGTTCTAAACTTATTACATATAATAGATGTTTTGTGACAATATATAATAATCGTAACTGCTAGTTTTTAGTGACAATGTAAACTGTAACTGGTAATTTAGAAAATGTGACAATAAAATATTTATCGTCACAAAAACTAATTTCATGGTAACATATAAAGCTTATTAAAAAATAAATTATTTTTTGTGTTAATAATTTTAATTTGAAATAGTTTCAATTTATAGTTGTCAAAAAAAATATTTAACATGTGACAATGAAAATTTATTGTCACAAAAAAAATGTTGGTGACAACCTAAAAGCTTGTTACATAAACATTTTTTTTTGTGACAATAGTTTTAAATTGAAACAAAAATATTTCAGTTACAACTAATGGTTGTCTCTAAAAATATTCGATATGTGATAATAAATTATGTATCGTCACAAAAAATTATATGTGATACAACATAAAAAAGTTGTTATAAATATTTATAAGTCTTGTGATAGTAAATTTAACTTAGAACAAAAAAAAAAAAAAACTTTAATGACAAGTTATAGTTAACTAAAAATTATTCAATATGTTGCTTTGAAGTTTTAAATGTCACAAATACAATTGGCGTGAAAACATAAAATGTTTTTAAAAAATTTTATTAGTTTTGTGACGCAACTTGAAACAAAACATATTGAAGTTTTAAGTATCAGTTGTGACTAAGGAGGTATTTTTTTAAACTTAAAAGTCAGTCAAATCTTCATAAAATGAGATTTTTAAATTTGAAGTTGGTTAGTTTAGTGTTTCTCTAAATTTTTTTCAACTTAAAAAAGTTACTTCTAAGTAAAAAGTAAGAAGTTACAAACTTTTAAAAACTACTTTTTTTCAAATCTACTTTTTGACCAAGAAAATTACAATATTGTTCCTATATTATATTCAAAACTCAATAATCTTATATAAAATGTGTCATTTTTAGTCTTTTCAATATTCAACAACTTGTAAGTGACTTAGAATTCAGTTTTGAGAAACACTTATGATGAGTTAAAAATCATTTTACAGAAACACTTAATTACTTATTGTTAAACTCCTTCAAAGTTAAAATAACATTTTTAAGTTATAAGTCATAAGTTTGGAATGTTTGTAAAAATTTAATGTGTGACAATGAAAAGAGATTATTGCACACAATTAGTTAGTTTTATGACAATAATTTTAACTCGAAATAAAAGATATTTTGTTACAAATAATTGTTGTAACTTAAAATTATCAATGTATTACAATAATTTTTTTTTTGTCAAAATAAACAGTGTGCATAATAAAAAAAGTTTGTTATAAAATACCTAGATACTAGTTATACATATATTATAATAAAAATTATATTAATAAATGTATGGGAACGTCATGTAGATGAGATAAACTGTTATAGAAATGTATTTGAGTGTAGTTAACTGTTATAGAAATGTATTTGAGTGTAAACGAAAACGTTATAAATTTCGTGAAAACTTATTAAAAATGTGTTGGAAGGATATAAAAATGTTATAGGTTGTTCGAAAAGTTGAACAAAATGTATAAGACAATTTATACCTATATGAAAACTTTTAACATTAAGTATAAGATTATGTATATGAAAGTTATATGTTCTATGAAAAAGTTATACAAAATGTACAAGAAAATTATAGTATAGAGGCAAAAGTATAAATGATGTACAAAAATGTAAAGATAAATGCGTCAAAGATGGCCAAGGGCAACTTATGCTATGAAAAAACTGACTTACAACAATTTTTTTATCAAATCGAGTAAAAGGAGCACCGTAGGTTAAAAATACATAAAAATTATAAATATCGACAACTGCTTTTAAAGGCGTTACCCAATGTATAAAAAAATAGTAAAAAATGTGTTGAGAAATACTTTAGTTGACTCTAATTCTATATATTACACCACTTTTGTTTTATATGGTGTTAACAAGGCCAAATAATAAGAGGCGCGTGCATGTCACGCAAAACCCCCAGACGGAATACATCCGCTTGGAGCAGGAAAAAATGTTATGATGAGGCTAGGAATGTTCCTGCCAATCTAGGCGGAGCTCATCCGCCCCGAAAGTAACGCCTCGGTAATCATCCAGGCGGACTGTATCCGCCCCAAATTTGGAAGAAACCAAGTCTTCCCGGATCTCAGAGAAATGTCCAAGCGGCTACCAAGATGAATCGGCTTATCCGCCTAGACAGATCTCGACGCCTCGGGAGTAAAGAGTTCAATTAAAACTCTAAGTCTCCAAAGAAAGCTCCATAGCTGGAACTCTAACTTCAGATAAACTTTATCCTGTCATCAAGATAAAGTTCCATTCAAATTAGAACTCTAGATGGTTCATACTTTGGATCAGACTTGGGATGTTCAGTGAGTATAAAAGGACCATTTGGGTCACCACGCAGAGGTATGTATTCTAAATACATAAAAAACTCACTGCCTCCTCTCTTAAATCCGATCTAACTTAAGCATCGGAGAGGCTACGCCGGTCACACGGCTAGTCCCCCATAGCGACGTTTGTTGTTTTGCAGAAACCTTCAAACCACATAGAAGAGGAGCTTTTGGAGTTGATTTCAGTCAGAGAGTTAGCGCGTGGAATCACTTTCCAAGCTAATTTAACATATGGTGTTGCAAAAAAAAATATGTGTGCGCGTGTATTTATATATGTATGTCTACACACACACATATAATAACTATATATTAAATTTTTTGACTGAACAAGAAATTCTCATAAAAGCAAACGTTACATCCTAAGAGATTCAGGGTATATATTATATAAACAACTATAGATGCATAAGAAGTTATTTGATATTTATATAAAAAGTGTATGAATGTTATAAAT